>JPKZ01001927.1:456335-502281 GCA_000803305.1 Toxocara canis
ATTTCAAATTTTATCACGTTGACACAAATACCGTAACTGAAGTGACCCGTGGTGAGGACAATGATCCAAGAGGCCCAATGTATTTTTTTCAGGTAGCCGACGGTTCATTTCGTCATACCGATGAATAGGATACTGGTCGGGCTAATATGGATACTGTTGGGTTCTTCTTCATTGCCACCATCGATTCTCATCCTGTTTGTTAGTTTTTAAACGTTATATTTTTGACAGTATTTTTTTCCAACTTCTATCCCGTATCCCATTCTTCTTGAAACTCTTTTCAGGTTATCATTAGTAAGCGCTCAATGCGTATCTCACAAACCTATCGTCTTATCTTTTGGATCACTTTGCTCGATATTATTCAACTTGCTGTTAATTTTATCGTTGGTTTCTTAACGATTTGGCCACTCGAGCAAGAGCGATCAACTAAAGTGAGTTGTTGTTCTCATCTCTGTTACGTTCGACCACTCACTCATATTGTCACAAATGAATTTAGTAAACGCGTTAGAGGTATACCATGCCTATCGTGATGGATGAGAAAGTGAACAATAAACAATGTTACAAAGTTATAATATCGTTGAACTTAACAATAATGTCTCCCTCAAGCAAGTTTTCGTTTTGTTTTAGACCGTTCTCAAAATCGTTACTATCTTTAGGTGTATGAATGGCATGTTAAACTTCTTTATCTATTTATTAAAGAATCAGTTGTATAATTGTAACGGATGATTGGGTGCCTAGTGATAATCCTAAAACCTGTCAGGTGCTACACTAAAATTTTCCATGATAAAAGTACTCTTAAATGTTCGATCGAAAAAAAGTATAATTGAAACAATCATTAATTTCTTTGTCGATCAACTACTGAGAAAGCTCATAATTTCGAAGAATGAGCATTTTTAAAAAATCTTGCTTTTTTTTTTCATATCATTGGCACCATTGGCAATAATATTGCAGATTGCTGGTGCGTTATTCGAATCTTGCTGGATTTGTATGATATGTTTCATTTATGCACTTTCTGTTAATCGTCTTAAAGTAATTGCCAAAATTCGTTTCATCACGAACGAGCTCATTTATAAATCAACATTGGTAATTGTTGAATATTTCTCTTTTAATAAAAAAGTATTCAAATAAAATTCAATACGGATAAGAATTTGAGATAAGAAAAAGAAAAGGATAAGATAAGGATAAGAATCCATAAAAATAACGAACAAGGATTTAAATATAACGAACAATGAAATAATAACACAAAATAGTGATAATGACAAGGATAACAAGGATAATGACATAGAAATAACAAATAAGAATGTAAAAAATAAGGGTAAATGACATAGAAATAACGAACAAGGACACAAACATAGTGAACGGTGACACAGAAATAGCGAAGAAATGCGTAAAGATAACGAACGACGGCATAGTAATACCGAACAAGGATATTGGGTAGATTTTAAAGTTCCTTGTTAACTTTGCACTCATCTTTTAGATTTATTTTTCAAGTTTGTGATTATTTTTTGATTTCCTTCTTAAAGTAAGATTCTTTCCTAGGTTCTCTTTTTAATTATTATCCATTTCTGAATTTCCATTTCATTTTTATCGAGATATTCCAAGGTTTCTTATTGATTTGAGGGCACAAACTTCTTAGATTCTTTTTTTTTCCACTACGCAGTAATTTCGTGACTTTTCCCCTCTGATTAATTGCGTTAGAGTTTTTCAGTTATTTCCTAGTTTATTTTTCGCGTCCTAAGTATTTAATTCAATTTTCTCTTGAAATCTATCTTTTATTAATTTTCCACTAAAATAGCGGTTAAAGTTTAGTTTCTGCTTTTCGAATTTGTGATTACTTTAAAATTCTCTTACCCGAAATTTAAAAGAATCTCCGTTATTCTTTTATTAAAAATATAAAATCGTTTTCTTCTTAACGAGTTTTCTTATTTTCGGTAATTGCCTTTGTGAGTATTAGTGTCGGCATATTCTCGTTATTTTGTCTTCTGTCGCCTTATGTAACACTTCGTTACAATGAAAAATATTACGTTTGGCAATTCACTTATACCAGAGGAGCGTATATATTCGCACTTGGTGAATCATGCTTTCTAGTACCGATATCCATGATCACACTTATCAACTATATCTTCATATTTGTCGGTATAAGACGCAAGGTTTGCGGCTTATTATTTTAATTGTTCATCTAAAAAAAAAACTGTGATATTGCCACATTTTTTGTCACATTTTGTCAGTGTCACTTCGATATTGGCTAAAACTTTAATATTGCCACATTTTTTGCCACATTTTGTCAGTGTCATTGCGATATTGGCTGCTTACTATACGAAAGGGACAATAGCAAATCGAGAACATTAAAGCATTTTGATGAAGAACTATAAACAAATAGTGAACATGATGAACGCGCCTGTGACTGATTTGTTTTGTTTGTTGGCAGCACAATGGCCGTCCGTTTCAACCTTAATAGCATCTATCGTTCTTGGACGATCTTAAGTCATATTTGGCGAGGTGAACAATTATAGTAAGAAAAAAAATCAAGCGTTAAAGAATATGTTTAAAAGTTTAATTCAAGGTTGAAATATTTAATGGAAACGGATTTGAGTTATAAGAAGATATAAGTTGGTATAAAGCTGGGCAGATATAAGCGTTGTCTTTCCTTCGAGTCACGTTTTTTTTCCAAAAAAAATTTTTTTTGAAACTTCGAATTAAAATCAGAAATAACTTAGGGGGGAGGGGTGGTTGGAGGGGGGCTGTCTCATATCTTCTCGACCAGTTGATTTGTTTACCATTTATCTAACAAAAGGCAAAAAAACAAACAATTTCGACATGACACAATATGCTAAAGTGTTCAGTGGGTAAACTAATTTTCGCTAAATTCTTCTCGTAGATCTCGATCTCTTTGTTTGTTTGCTTTCAGAGAAAAGAGCTTAGTTCGTTGCGATCGACTGTGAGTCGAAAAGATCGCCGCATTTTGATACAATCAATAGCGATTTTTTTGCTAACAGCATTCGATAATTTCTTCGATCTCCTCAGCTTTTATTTTTTATCGCCCACTCCATGGACGTACTTTAGTTTAGCACTCCTTCGACAATTATGTCTCGCAATCATTCCATTTCTCAACCTTGTTTTCAACAGGTAAACTTTTTTTTAAAATTATCATAAGCGTTGTACAGTAGTTGTTGTAGGCTTGGAATAAACAAAGTATTAGCTAGTTACCTATATGAATCACAAAGCAGATGATATCGAGAAGGCTTATACGAACATTGATAGTTGAAATGTCTGTAACGTAGAGATACCAGTTAAGGATGCACTCAATGGGCGTATCAGGTATGCATGCCAGGGTTGGCGGATCATTAAAAGGATGTTTTTTGATGATTACTGGAATCAGGTTTCATTTGAAATTGTTTGTAATTGGCGGCAATACTAACTGAATTGTCTCAGTCAATGAAAAACTCTGCAGCAACCCCTTAGTGCTCATTGTACGCTTCAAATATTTATCACAGTTAGTAAACTTCTATGGCAATTGTCCATATAAGACGCACACGCTTATTCAGCAATACTTGTAACCAGACAGATACTTGTACTGATCATGATAATTAACTGTGGGTTAAAAAAGATTTTTAGATGAAACGACCAGGTTCAGTCTATGAGGAGAGTGAGAGAGAGAGACGGAGCCTAAGATAGATTTCAGAAAGTCTACAATCGCTTTTGAAATGAATGAAATTTGCTCCGAAAAATTTCACTAAAAATTTTTTCTCAAATTCTTTTTCGTACTTCTTTAGTTGTTTGTTTTTCAAATTTTTTTAATATAAATGTAGTGCGATACAACGTTCTATATAACATAAGTAATTTAAGTTCAATGCGAACAAAAGTGTTTTCCATTGTAAAAAAACTTGGAATGGGCATATGCGGTGATGCGAATGATAGAACAGTTATTTCGATCATATAGAAGAATGAAGACGGATTGACTTCGAAACGAGTATGGAAATGCTAGTTCGCAACTGCAACAGGCCGAATTCGTTTGATTTTGTTTACTCAGAACTTTCGGTGAATAAATGTTGTCTTCATATGAGGGCAGTAAAACTCTGGAAAAAACAAAGTACAACGTTAGCTTACTGAGGTTAAAGACCAGTGCTTTACACAATTATCGATTGTGTAAAGCACTGGTCTTTAACCTCAGTAAGCTAACGTTAAAGGTGGTATCTATTTATACTATGAAATCAGTGAAAACCTCTTTACATTATGGAGAATTTAATGAATTGAATGAATTTTTGAAGGAAAAAAATCCTCATAATAAACAATGGAAACGCTAACAGGATCGAATAGTAATGATATTAGACAGTAAGCGATTTCTTTTTTTAAACCTGCCTTTAGTTGTCTATTTTCTGGCATTTCTGAACGTTGAAACTCTCTACAGTTGGGGTGAAGAACTTAGCATTGAATATGAGGCACTTGAGAGTACTGACCAAAAAAAAACCAAAAAAATGACCAAAAAAATGACCAAAAAAATGACCAAAAAAATGACCAAAAAAATGACCAAAAAATGGACCAAAAAAATGACCAAAAAATGACCAAAAAAATGACCAAAAAAATGACCAGCGATTGTGACAACTCTAAATTAAGTATGTCGACTGAAACAACTCATCAACGAACGTAGTGTTAATTGTATATGTTTCGAGCAAAATTACGCTCATATAATAAACAATGCGATACAAAAAAAAAGTTTATAATTCTCAACACACATCATTGGCTCTCAACTCAAATGCGTTCGTATTGCAATGTTATCGTATTTTAAGATAACAACTATCGAAATAAACGATTTATTGCGTTAAAATATTTGCTTATTACGATTTGAATGTTTCTCATTCTATAGTCTTACTCGATAGTTTCGAAGGTTTTGTTAACAGTACTGATTCCAGTTGTGATTTCCTACTTGATTTTAAAAAAATATGATTCGTTGTGATTCAAACTGGAAACAAATCTGCAATTTTTTTTTTCCATAATAGACAATTTATTTTTCATATTTATATGTTGAAGTTGTAGAAAAAATATCGTCTCCCTCCTTCTATTTCATCGAAAAAAATTTGAGCATAATGCAAGCAAGGTAGGTGTCCGATGGGAGTTTTTGAAAAAGTCATTCGCGTTACGCAAATGAGGAGTCTCCCTAATGTTCACGGCGGACCGTTCATATGCAAAACGGGTTTTGCAGCAATAACCCGATCCAAGACTTAACTACCTATGGGTCGTCTCCACATGGACTGACAACTTGTATTTCCGTTCTTTTCGAGACGACAAAACTGGCACAGATTTCCATAACAATAATAGCTTTGAGTGTTGCTCTTGCTAGACCATCAGATCGAGGGTACAAAATTTCCACGTGTTTGATAAGATTGAAAACCAAATTCTTACAACTTTTCCGGGTGGAAAATTTAACTAAGAATGGACGGAGTGGAATAGGGGAAAATGTTAAGCCGGAAAAAAAAAACATAGTAATTTTGATCAGCCTAATAACATTAGTTGTGACTCACAAGGAACGGAGATACTTATAACGTATAACATCTTACTTATAACATCTTTTATAAGACTTACAATAGGCAGTAAAATGGAATGACTATCGCAATTTTGTGACTCTCTGAGACTTTCACCCCGCAGTGTTGGCATATGGTGAGTCGACAATAGGGATTCCTCGTCTTGTAGAGTTGCTAATGTTATTTAAGTAATTATAATTATACATTTTAAGCAAGCATAACTATGCCTTCTAAGTAATTATACTTGTATCACTCAGAAAAACTTCCATACCAAAAAAAGACAAACAGATTATCAGATCGTTAAGTATGGGTTGCGACAGATCCTTTTTCCATGATATCCTCTAAATGCACTGTGCTCATGAAAAATTTACTTCGGCACTAGCCGAAACTCGTTTAGTTCTCTTTGTATTTGCTTAGTAATTTGCTAAGGATGCAACTATAAAACTCCGTACATCACAGCATGAATGAGTGCACGATCAAAGCCAATAAACTTAATCGACAGCGAATGAACTAAGCTCTTATTTATGGTGCTAATGCACAAATAAATGGGATTACGAATAAGGGCGACAACTGCGTTAAATACTGATGTAAAGTCCGGAGGACACAATTAAGAACTTCAAGGTGAATTACGAAATAATTAGGAAGAGATACAGATAGTATTCGAGTTACGATGGAGATCCATTAGGACGACCCCAAACGTAACTTGAAAATATCTTAAGTCGGAAACTGGCCTAGCCTACCCACGAGCCTCATAGAATGTTGACCAGTATGGAGTAGTACTTTATACTGGCATCTCACAACAAGGCGAGAGATGTGTACATCTTGACATCGTCTCTAACGTATCGTACGGCATACGGTTTTACGTTCTGCCTTCCGCGCGAAACTAAAAATATTTTTACAGTTTTGCCATATCCGTACCATCCTCGTAAGTTCTAAATATCGTTAACTCGAATCATCGTAACTAGGCAAGCTACATCTGTAGTTGTGGAAGCATCGTAACGAGAATGAGCATACGATTATAAAATTCGATTCGTAGGTGACTCACAAGGAACGGAGATACTTATAACGTATAACATCTTACTTATAACATCTTTTATAAGACTTACAATAGGCAGTAAAATGGAATGACTATCGCAATTTTGTGACTCTCTGAGACTTTCACCCCGCAGTGTTGGCATATGGTGAGTCGACAATAGGGATTCCTCGTCTTGTAGAGTTGCTAATGTTATTTAAGTAATTATAATTATACATTTTAAGCAAGCATAACTATGCCTTCTAAGTAATTATACTTGTATCACTCAGAAAAACTTCCATACCAAAAAAAGACAAACAGATTATCAGATCGTTAAGTATGGGTTGCGACAGATCCTTTTTCCATGATATCCTCTAAATGCACTGTGCTCATGAAAAATTTACTTCGGCACTAGCCGAAACTCGTTTAGTTCTCTTTGTATTTGCTTAGTAATTTGCTAAGGATGCAACTATAAAACTCCGTACATCACAGCATGAATGAGTGCACGATCAAAGCCAATAAACTTAATCGACAGCGAATGAACTAAGCTCTTATTTATGGTGCTAATGCACAAATAAATGGGATTACGAATAAGGGCGACAACTGCGTTAAATACTGATGTAAAGTCCGGAGGACACAATTAAGAACTTCAAGGTGAATTACGAAATAATTAGGAAGAGATACAGATAGTATTCGAGTTACGATGGAGATCCATTAGGACGACCCCAAACGTAACTTGAAAATATCTTAAGTCGGAAACTGGCCTAGCCTACCCACGAGCCTCATAGAATGTTGACCAGTATGGAGTAGTACTTTATACTGGCATCTCACAACAAGGCGAGAGATGTGTACATCTTGACATCGTCTCTAACGTATCGTACGGCATACGGTTTTACGTTCTGCCTTCCGCGCGAAACTAAAAATATTTTTACAGTTTTGCCATATCCGTACCATCCTCGTAAGTTCTAAATATCGTTAACTCGAATCATCGTAACTAGGCAAGCTACATCTGTAGTTGTGGAAGCATCGTAACGAGAATGAGCATACGATTATAAAATTCGATTCGTAGATAATATGTGCGGCTTATAAAAGCTATTTTCCAAAACGCTATTGGAGATGAAGGATAGCATATTGCACTGGGCAATTATATACGCGTAAACTAAGCATGTCGTTCGAAGAACATGATGGCTAGCTTTTAAGTACTTCTGATAGCACAATAACAACAAGAACGCACGATTTTTAAGAAGCGTTTAACAAGAATTTTACGAACGTTCAACACAACTAATTTCACCCATATTAAGTATTATGGATGACATTAATATAAATTGAAAGAGCTGCCGGTAGTAGTAAGTGATTTCAAAAACTTTCAGAAGCTATTATTGAATTTGAAAAAAAAAAAGATGCAAAAGCAGCAAAGCAAATAGTCATCAGACAAGACGATACGAGCACGTCTGTAGCGCATATGAAAATAGGAAAAATGCGGCCAGGTTTTTCTCTTAATTGCGGCTCACCTAATTAAACGGTGTTGTACTTTTACATAAGACACAAGAACAGTAGTGAACACTGCCAAGAGAGTATGTTAGGAAAAAAGCGGCTCTCAATAGTTCGTCCTCTATGCGCGTTTGTTGTGCATTTCAATCCCCAATCTTCACTCCACACTGTATCAAACATTACAGTAAGTTTTATACGGGCTAATATTGTACAATAAGTTTGACTGCACAACAAAATTAGCAAAAAAAGGGAAGAATACACAAAGGTGGACAAAAATCAACAATAGCTATTGAGCCATACATTAACAAAATCGAAACGACGAATGACAGAACAGTAAGGTGAGCAGGGCATATCAACGGTTAAGTAACCCCAACACACACCAGCTGCGCAAGTAAATGAAACAGACAACAGCATCGCTCAGAAGAACAAAGTCGTTTACAACTAGTGATGGTTAAACTAAAACGACTCCCATTCACACCTTCGTTCCCCCCCCCCCCCCCCCCCTCGAACGGGCGAGAAAGTTAGCTTACAAAAAGCATTCAAAGTGCACTGAGTGATGCAACTGTTTCGCTTTCATTTTTCTTCGTTCAGAAAAAAACCAGACAAACTTTCCCACACCCAACTCTAGCCAAACTTGAGTTTCGGTTTTCAAATGTAATGAAATCCATTAGAAGTCCCGACGCTTAGCCAAACGGATTCCATTTAAGGCTTAAAAGCATGCCCATATCGTCTAAAGATCATACTGTAACTTCCATTCAACTCCATTCCAAATTCGCCCATGCTTTTTTTTTGCTATAAGCATTAAAATTAAAAAAAGCCCTAATTACTCTTCCGAAAACTCCCGATAAATTGTTTCAGATCACGCGGGAGGACGTAATCTGAAGCAATTTGTCGGGAGTTTTCGGAAGAGTAAGTAGGGCTTTTTATTTTAATGTTTGTAATGAATTGGCGAATAAACGCGAGAATTCGCAAAAAAAGCGAGACCGTCAATATACTTTCGCGAAAAACGGCCAGGTGAGCGGATGAGCGAAAACCGGTTCAGTAATACCGTCCTAGACAATGAAGCTTGTAAGTGCAATTCTCCTCCAAATTTTTAACATACCAAAAGATCAAACTACTAAAACCATTTAGGGAAATAACAACATAATAACTGCCCTCAACAACATAATAACTTTTACAGATTCTGTAGAAGCCCTATCTGAGGTGCCACAGTGATGATCGGCCACCTATTTCATGCACCTTTCCAGTATTTTAGATTTACAGGAATGGAAAAAACTGAGATGCAAAATAAAAACTTAACGAAAAAATCTTTACACAATCAATTTACAGAATAGGGCTAACAACAGATAACAGAATTAAATAGAAGCATCAAATATAAGCAGCCAAACGAAACAGTGATGAAAACTGACATTGCAAGATGATTTGAACGTTAGTTTATTGTCGCCATATTAAAAAGAAAGATTGGGATAGACGACGCAGATGCGAAATGAGAGATAGAGGACAGCAAACCCGTACGTCTGGTGATGAGTGAAAGAGGGACAAGTCGAACTCGAGTAACGGATGCACTTCAAATCGCAATGGCTCAGCACTCATCAATCAGTTCAACCACCGAACTCCTAAAAAATAAAATTCATTTCGGCCTACGAACAGAGGTAATTTGCGAAGAACTGCAATACAGCTAAAACGAAATGAAGTCGATAAATGACATTTCTTCTCACTTCTACGCTCGCTTCAATGTGTGGCAGTGTTCGTTTACCATACTACCATTTCGCAATAACGCTCACCTGTCATCAATCATATCACAAATCATGTTCAGTGCGCTAGGTAACACTGCATAAACACAGGCAGGTATTATTTAGAAGTATAATGTCAATATCAACCTCACTGTAATCCTCAACGTAGCAATAGCAGGGGTGGGGGGAGGGGGCGGGACGATGGAGGGTAACAAATGCCCTTTTACACCTTTGTTATTAAGCATTATAATGAAAACGACAATGAACCATTCTTGATCCCAACGACTGTTTGTATAAAAATAATCCGAGGGGAGGGGTGCACCTGTCGCTGAAACATTCTAATGACTTTTTCTTAAGACCCACAACTGAACTAATCATAATGAAATTAATGTGTCGTCTAGATGGCTTCACAAATGAACAATACGCAACGAAATAAAACGAAAACAAAGGTATGCGGATAATGTATAAGATGCCGAGATGCGAAGAAATATAGCGCGTAAAAGAGGTACGAGACTTGCGCATACCTTAAGCATTTGCGCGCATTCCACGTTTCGGATCTGCCAACGAAACAGATCTATCATCCAACGTCTCAATTCGCTTTTTCCGCCAACACTTGCAGTAAACGTCGAGCAAATAAAGCGCATCATAGCGTTAACAAAGACAATCACACATACCATCGCTCCCCAACGTCATCATTTTTCGACTCGCCATTCCTCTTGTTCTCCACCCGATTCTCCTTCGAAGTGTTGACACCCTCTTTTGAAGGCTTCTGATCCTCTCGCAACATCTCGTCTGCAATAATCTCTGTTGGCGAAGGATATTTGTTGGCACGATCCTCGTCAAATATGCCACTCTCCACAATCGATATCATCTCTGACGCCTAAAACAATGATGAGCTATATCTTCACATGGAAAATCCTCATATTAAAAAAATTATTTTAAAAATCACATGAAAAATATCACATAAAATCACAGAGGAAAAAAGACGATATCTTCAGCAATGACCAGCATCATTTAAAAAACAACATTAAACGCTACTTTATAATTTGCTGCCGAGAAAACACTATCTCAGAATCTATTACAACCAAAATACTACATACAAATTCGTTGTAGGGGAACAACTACATGAAAAAGTGCAGCGATATTTTAGAATTTAGCAACGGAAAAACGTTATGTGACGAGTTGATTTATCACCTTACATTTCCCTGTTTAAATAACAACACTCCGCCATTACTCTATTGACAACATTCCCTTTTAAGTACTCGTTGAAAATAATATGAATAATGAAATCGCAACTTCTCGGGGCATATCTCAGCTTCAAAACGAATATTTTATTCCGCTTTTTTTTCTTTCCGTTACTTTATTCCGTTAAAACGAATATTTTATTCCGCATTTTAAAAACGTTGTTTACTACACTGCATTTTATGAGCTTATGACTTGCATATAGCCAAATGATCCAGTCACTTGAAGCACTTCTTTGCACATTGAAGCAGTGAACTAGCCCTATAACGGCAACGGAATAGAGCCGCACCTTGGAATACATCACTTCACTTCTGCAAGTAAGGCATGGTTCCATTCTTTCAAGCCCTAATCGATCTACAGCTCTATAGTGCATTGCAGACTAGCATGCCTACTCCGCAAGAAAGCCGTTTAAAAATTACGCCTGAAACAGAATCAACATCGTATATGGGCGACCTACATTCTAACTTCCAGAAGACTTTACGCGAATCACTAATCAAGTTTCTGTCAGATAACGTTTACAAAAGTTAGTAGAGGATGGCCAACTCTGGTCAAAGTTACCTTAATATGAATTAACGGCACTGGTGCCTCTGCGACGAATATTTCGTTTTTGTCCGCCAAAGTCGGTTGAACCTCGCCCACTGCCGTCTTCTTTTCTCCACTCTGTCCTACTCCTACCGAATTCTCCGCTATTTCGGTTTTCATTAAACGCCTTCTTCCGCTGTTCTTGGCCTCCTCTTCTGCATCCATCACTTTCGCCGAACCGCTTACCACGTGCGCTCGCTTAAACAGTAAATCACCTACTGCAAAAGAATTCTCGGACAATAAGCAAAGACACCTTTTGCAACTAAAGATGCAATGCTGCTTACTGCAACTAAGCATTCACTGCGCTCTTACATGTGATAGCTCTTAAATTTTTAGCTGCGTAATGTAACACCAGCCACTTCAGAACAGTGCCGCATGTCGCATAAAGCTATCTCGACTGCAACATTAGCACATCAGCGTAACTTCTAACAGACGCCCACCTTTTATGGATGAAACGTTGTAAGCTTTGTGCAAAATTTTCACTCATGCGTCTCCACAATACCCCACAGTGAGATTTGATTTGATTCTCTTATAAAATCGTAAAACGGTTTTCGAATATACCTTCTGAAAGCGCTTTTTCGTTTGGTAGGGGAAGGGAATGCAGAAACTTATAACCTCTAACTGAAGCGTAAGAAACGCTCCACAAAAGTCATTTTGGTTAATTCAGATGCCGAGTCCGAGAAGTATTCATTCAAGAACTTACAGCACTTTAAAATTCCATTTCAAAATTCACAAGGTTTTAAAACGTATGGAAATGTTCTTTGACGAAGAGGGCTAATGGCGCATAAAAATGCTCGTTTGCGCAACCGATCAGCCACGTGGTTTTTCTGCTAAAAACTTTGTTCTCTTCGACGGTCGAAATATAGCCATGGAAATCATTGAGACAACAGACCATTTCGAGCATTAAGTTACATAAATTTCGAAGAACCACCCCTAGCATGTTCAAGGCTGATCTTACAAAAACCTCATTCCAAAAAAGCACTTCCTAACTCGGGACGAATAGTGTGCGTTCGCTACCGTTCGCCAAAATGTTCAGCAACTACTGCCCGAATGTACACAAAGGAATCCCGGGCACTTAAATTCCCTGCGAAAACGTGCGGAATTTGACGAACGAATACCTTCTTCTTGCATCCAAATGTACGTACACTCACCTGAACATCATCACACTCTTGCACGCTGCAGAATTGTTCAAAGTCCCTGTTCTCGAGCTCGCCCATTTCCCAAGGTTTCTCTTGCGACTCCATACCACTGATGTTCGCCTGGAAAATCCAAGCATAGAATGTACTTATACAAATAAGGGAGGATGCGGGAGCACAGAGGAGGATGGGAGGAGAGGGGTGTCGAGAAACGAACGAAAGTATTTCCTTCCTATACTTGGACGAGGCGACCATTCGAGTAAAAGCTGCGACGATACTACAAAAACGGTCCAACTTCCAGCATGTGACTTGCGGTTTTAACCAAAACGCTGCCTTTATCAGTAAGAAAATTTCTACACCCTTTTCAGCAAAATTTTACGTAATATTCTCAGCGCCATCAAATGACAGCAAAACCATGTCCGTTTGCGATTTTTTTCCTTATATACGCTTCCACTACCCCCCCCCCCCCCCCCCCACTCTTTTCAAAAAGATCCCTCGCTAAAACCTTCCTCAGTCCTTTCATTTTGTCCCAGACATAATACACGGGAAAGAAAAGAATAAAAAAGCTTATCACATCTTCGCTTGTCATAGCCGATGAGCTGTCGCTGGTCGATTCTGTCGCTCCACGCTTTCGCTAAACGAGTTATAACATGGTCAGGATGGTAAGATCTCTAGGACGTGTTAGCTACAGCGTTTCCATTATGAGATAGGACCATGTGAACGTTCAGGCTAATTCACAGGCTTCATCGGTTTTGTAATATCACACTCGTATCAACGCATACTCCTGCACTTTTACCCACGGGAAGGCCTTCTTACTTGAGAAATCGACCTCCTAACTCTTTTCTTGATTGTTATTTCTTTCATTCGTTTGTCTCGTTTCATACTGTTCGGGCATGGTATCTAGCTATTTTAGTTTCAACCCCTACTTTTTCACCGAGCCGGAACAAATCCAAAAAACGAAAATTTTGTGTGCAAACGGTCACTTCGTCATTTCAAATAAATTCTGACCGCCTTTGGAGCTATTGAAAATTCTATTTTTAAAATGTTCTAGGTCTAGTGGGTCCGCAGTGATCCATGTAAAAATAGCAAAAAAGTATACATTTCTTTAAAGATACATAGTTCGGAAGCGTTGGTTAAGTTGGCAGATCCCTACATGCTAGGTCAGGGGTTCGATGTCGCATATCGCCGACTCCCGCCAATTTTCAATCCTGTCATTTCTCATTTTACCTCGTTTCCGCCAGGAATCTTGACATTTCGACTCCTGCGATTTTGGGGGTGTTCCACTTCTGCTCGTGCCAGTAGCACAGAGAAACGAATTGGTGTTGGGCATAGCTGTGGGAGCCTTCTTCAACGATACTCAACAATACGTCCTACCCGACTCTGGAGCCGAAATATGAGGTTCCCAAAATCGTGATTTATCGACTTTATAAAGCAAGAACTGCATCCGTTCCATTTTACCTTTATGCGCTTATGTAAACGCTCTACCCCTTTCAGGACACACCCTTTTGAGACTGAAAACAGTTTCTCTTCTACGTGAAACACTCTGAATGAAATAACTATGCCCCAGTTAACAGCTCAAGTGCTTTGCCCTACTTTAGCATGAAAACAAATCTTGGTGATAGCAACAGTGCCCATTAATGGTCGAATAAATATGAGCATCAAGAACAGGAAGACTATTAAAATTGAACTCTTCTCGGAAAAGTTTTTCGGATTTCTCTAACGCCCAACAAAAAAATCGGACAGATCTGCGGGAAACGAAGAAAATAATCTAACTGGAAATAACGCCACTATGACTCATCCGAGTTCACCACTGAACTGCAAAATCCCACTAGGTCCTTCGTCAGAGCGATAGCAATTTGCCACCACTCGTTGACAAAAAAACTCAATACAGTTTTGTTTTGATTCGAACTATACTATTCAGTTAACGAAAAAAGACACCCAGTCTGGTCGTTTTGAGATCCCACCGGCAGGCAATTTCATAGCCAAGTTTATCCCTTCGCCATCGGTGCTTCCATTCCCAAGAACCACAAGCACTCGTCAACCCTCCAGTTATTTTTGTTACATTTTATACTTTCGTCAAAGATATGCGCTCCAAATCACAAGCGTATCCAACCACTCTCTAGCAATGCCCAGGTTGCAGTCAGGTAAAGAAAAAGAAGACGCACCCAATTAACTGGTGATGTATGACGAATCTCCAAATCCGGAGATGGCGATCTTCTTCGAGCAGGAGGTGGGGCGAAAGCGATTCCAAACGATGACTCCGCGCTAATGAAAGATGTAGATGCTTGTGTTATAATTTCGCCATCTAAAGAATAAAGCATGTGCTTCTAATCAGTTCAGACGAGGAAAGTGGAAACGGAACTTAATAAAAACGATACTAAAAATAATATTAATAACAGTAATAATAGGATGATTCATGAGACAAAAAATTCCAGACCACTGTGTGCAGCACACCCCATAAAGACAGTTCTCCACTACCAAATGTGCAAAAGTAACGGCCTCAAACATAAAAGCCTCAATCTCCGCTTGATGAAAGGAGATCCCTGGGTTAACTGAGATAGGAAGGAGGGGTCCGACTTTAATTTCCCATTAAGATCGTGGACCTTCCGTACTGAAAAATCACCTTCCCTGACGGAACCCCGCAGGTATCGCCTACGGAAGAGGTGGCGTTCCGATTCGGCGGCCCAAGTTTGGCGTGAAAGGATGGAGGAAGGGGAGGAGGGGGGAGGAAGGGAAGGATAAAGAAGAGGAAAGTGCATTTCAGGTGTGGGATGAGAAGGCGGTTCATATCGAATTAAGTCCATCCATGTGTTTGAAAAAGCTCACCAACTTAATCCACCGCCATCAATTTGTGTTAATTACGTGCTTCATTGAATTACTTCCTATTATTAATCGCAAGAACACATAAACATAACAAAGCTGTAGCGGTCTCCGTTTTTTTTTGAAGGGTGGGGGGTCTGTAGCAAAAAGTGCTCTTTTTGCAAAACAGCGCAAATCGGCTGGTGAAGTCAACAACGCACGTGAGCGGATGCCAGCGGACATTGGCTTCTGTGATACGGTTTCGTACCACTTGTGTTTCGTTCTCAGCTTCCCTTTGCGGCTATCGAGGTACGGTTTTGCACTATGTATACATTTCGGTATCACATTAGTTTGCGCTGTTTTTTTGTTTTTTGTTCTGATAGAGGCGGGGACTATTCATGCTCGCCTTGCCAGTTCTATGTTTTCATGACAAGGGGTGAGGTTACCGTTGGACTTGGCTCCCTACTGTATCCACTTCTCATTCACTATTCGCTGCCGTATGCCCGCTTCTTTATTCACTGTCGTCGTTACGCGTATTAACCTCATTGGACAATTCGCAAAAGGTAAACGACGGGGTCCGGGTTTTATTTGGCTCCGTTGACAGTTTTGACCAGAAAGCGTAACGATATACTTCCGCAGTCTATCGAATTCTATAGCGCAAATTAATTCTAGCGAAGCCTATCCGGCATTGCAGTTCTCAGCAATTACAGTTTATCACCAAAAGGGAAAAAAATTGTTTCAGCAGCTCAATATGCCTTTCAGAAAACAATTTCGCATCCCACCGAGCGCCTCGTGTGGCCATTTTGGTGATACTTTTGATCCCTGGCTTCCCGCAGTTCTTCGGCTTGCTTCCTTCAACGCTTTTTGCTGAGAGTTTATGTCAACAAATCGATCACTGGCAACCCCGAGCTGGGCTGAGCCTCGACTATATTCAGTGACGGCAAAGGTGATGCAAATGGATAGAAATGCAACAGACAAGAAAAATAAAAGAGCGGCATTTATCGGAATTCCACATGCGACAACCGAAGATGCTACCAAACCAAAAGACGAACAAATGCTACGAGAGGCCATCACCGCCTGTAAGAGTCCACAATTATTAGAATTCTATGTGAAAGGACGCATCACGACAAAGCGACACCACACTGTCAACCCGGACACTACGACCACTCAAAGTTACATTTGAATCTCGAGCATATCGCGGTATATTCTTGAGTTCGTTAAAAAGAAAGCGCCTTTCTAAAACGCAGTCTCTTCCACATGCATATGTGCGACATGATTATTCTATAAGCGAGGTGAATTACGTAGGCAGGCTGAACAGGAAAACAAAAAAGTTGCATTACACAGAGACTTACGAATTGTACAGCTAAGAAATGACCGTTCCCTGTCTCGCCTATTGATTGCTCGAAGTGTTTCTCCATCCTCTTTTGCAGATAATCAGCCATCTAACAGTACGACCAACAAGGCTCCAATTAGCCTGGTGCATATACTTGCGTAACGGTCCGAAAAAAAGGCGAAAACAACAGTTGTGCAAAGAAACCAGATTTGCAACACCAAATTTCTAAACAGGGAAAACGTGAGGAAGCAGTTGCTACGATGACCGGAATATTCGTAAATGTGAGATCGTTAATACGAGAGAAATTTCTAGAGATCCGTGACACAATAAGAGGAAAGGAACTTGGCTTCTTTGCTGTATGCGAAACGTGGTTTCGTAAAAACACCCCCACTGCACCTGTATAATGTACAGCTCTTTGATATATTTCGCAACTGCCCAGAAAAAACTGAAAGGCGGGCGCAAATTGATATGGGCAAAACAAAAACACCGTGCGAAACAACATTACTATACAGTGAAAGCTATCGGCTCCATATGTGAGCAAATAGTAGTAAAACTCCAACGAATCATTCCGGCAACATTTTGAAGACCCGAAAAGTGCAGGATGGAGAATGCGTTAACAAACTGGGACACAATCCTCGAAAACGAGTGTTCAGCCACCATCGTCCCCTTATTCATAGATGACCCGGATCCGAAGGCGGAAAAGGGATCCTTACTCGACCAGCTAAAAAAAGAAATCTAATAAAATACGAAACGATAAGTCGGAAAGCACCAGATCTACCTCACTATGCATGTAGCAGAAACTGGAGAAAGTTCAACTGAAAAAGTACAGCAGCAGTCAGCTTGCAAAAATCGACTGGCAGCCAAACGAACAAACAATATTACGAAATTCCGCTCTTGAGGCTTGCAAACTGTTCAACGAAAATATGCATGCAGCCCTGTGCGTAGTGGCACCTGTAGAAGTAAAGTTAAGAAGATACGACAATCATTTGCCAGCAGAAATTTAGAAGCTGTATGTCAGAACGCAATCGGCTTCTTAAGCCTTACCACTACTCTGAAAATGAGGGTCTGAGGACAGATTTAAAAGAATCAGGAACTTGGTGATTAGTCTTCGGAGAGAATTTGAAAGGAAAAAAACCTCTCAAAAAGTAAGCAAATGCGAAGGGAAGCCGACTAAGCAATGGCATGTTCTTAAAGCACTTTCAGGAAAGGAAAAGAAAGAAAAGTCAAACCGCAGTTGGCCTAGATGAGCTTAATGATTTCTTTGCGACACCAAGAAACTGGTGTGACCCAACACCGAGAAGACTAGATTGGAACCCAGCGCAAGACAAGCTGTCCCTTAGACCACTGAGTAGGGAAGATATACTAAGAGAAATACTGGAACTGAAAACAAATTACGCGGCAGGATTGGACGACGTTACAAAAAAATGCTGAAAACATCAAAAGAATTTGCTCCCACAAGGCTCCCACCACTATTCGATACAGTAACTCAGAATGGGGAATCTATTGAGGAATGGAAAGAAGCGAAAATCAGGACACAATTTAACAACAAGAACCAGCCAACTATCAGCCTCTATCAAGCATTTCAGCCCTTTCTGCCAACATTCGTTTCGTAGGAGATCCTCCATCACAACAGTTCTATCAGAACTTGTTTCGCTTTTGAAATCCCCTTCTCATCCGGTGTCCTTATTCTCCTTTTTAGCAGGCAGTATTCTAGTAGCTTTCTTACTTTGTTATACAGATTTACTCTGTCGGTGACTTTCTGGAAGAGTATATATGGGTTCACAGTATCGTACGCTTCCTGGATATCCAACTGTAGAGTGTAGATTGGATTACCTGTTCTCCATGTTCAGAAGGATTCTTCCACACACTTCCGCGAGCGCTGTTGTGATGGAGGATCCCATACGAAAAGCATGTTGGCAGAAAGAGCTGAAATGCTTGATAGAGGCCGATAGTTGGCTGGTTCTCGTTCACTGCCTATGTTCTTAAATTGTGTCCCGATTTTCGCTTCTTTCCACTCCTAAATAGATTCCTCGTTCTGAGTTACTGTATTGAATAGTGGTGGAAGCCCTGTGCGAGCAAATTCTTTTGATGTTTTCAGCATTTTTTTACTTTGTCATCCGGATTTAGGTCGTATCTCCTCCAAACCTTTTTACCTTCTTATTTTCGGGCGTAGGTGAGGTTGAGATGCACAGAGAAATGATACTCTTCGCAGATGACATGCAACTTCTGCACAGGTGTGAAGAAAGTAAAGAGCCGAATGTGGTGAGTTTGATAGAAGACATGAAAAAAATCATGAAATACCTGAGAGAAGCAGCAGAGATGAAAGTAAATGAGTCAAAACAGCCATCACCAGATCTAGAAGACTGCGAACTAAAAAGCGCTTAGCTAGTGAAGCAATTCTGAAAATTCGCCGAGAACAAGTAACTCTCAAAAACAACACTGACAACTTTAGTCTACACCTAGACAGTAGCCTCACCTTTCGAGCCCACTTTGATAGTGTCCCGTTCGTGCTCAAAGCTACTCTACCATATGAAAGCAATGAGGCAACTTATAAATATGAAATGCACAACCATGCCAATAGACTCCTATGTAATCCCTAAAATCCGATTATTCCTGCCCATCACCACGACAGAGACCTTAAAATGCTGCAACGAGTTGCAAACCACTAGATCAGTCATTCACAACCTTAAAAGATTCAAGCAAATTGGTGAACATAAAGCCCTCTACAGCTGGGGAGATATATCAACACGGAGCAGCACGAAATTTAAAGTAATGGCCAGGAAGATGCAAAACGGCCAACTCAGTGAAAATTTGAACAACATGCTGACAAAAACAAATCATGACAGAACGAAGCGCAAAATGCACACCTGTGAAAATTTCCAGCAAATTACGGATTAAAAATGATGAGACACCGGGCGACAGCTTTCCTCAACACACTGTTGCCTTCGAGCTCAATGGTGATGTGTTGTGATGCGTCGTGAAATGAAATCTACTCTGTATTATGATTGTATCTTTGTGTCATCTTTGTACTGTCGTAAGGTAGTCTTTGCCTATGGACTAAATAAAAGAATCGATTCGATAACCCCTTCCAGTCATTGTGTCCTGCTATTCCCAGTTTCGATTCTGGAGCTCAAAAAAAAAAATCTCACTGCCCTAATAAGTGTTTAAAAACAACTTCTGCGCAAACGATCAGCAAGATCAATGGTAGGAAGACTGATGGTTTAAATTAACTTGTGCACCTTGATTCATCAACAAGACCTTTCAAGGTGGTTCGCGTTTCCTGAGTCGTTTATCTGTGCAATTATAGCAGTTATATATTGGTAACAAAAAAATGTAAAACAGATAACACACAAACAAATTATTTTTTAAAAAGTTCCAAATTACTTGCCTTCATAAGATGAAATGTCATTTCTGATCAGATTTGAGTCGACTGCTGCAGAATTCCCTGACATCACTTCGGTGTCTTCAACTTCCACTTTTTTGGCTATCCTGCAGTCCATCAGAAAAGAAACCAGCGAACTTCCATCGGCCATCGTCACGTCATCAACCAACAATTCCCCTCCCTTAAGATATTTTGTTATAGAAAGCAGACGGCTACCCAGCGTTGATGAAATAGAAAAGGTCGGCAATACATGCAACGTCAAGGTGAGTGGGCGGGGTGGAGAATGCGAGGCCCAAAATGCAATGGGGCTAATATACGTGAACCTGAATTAATATGAATCTGACCTCCGTCCCTATTCACACGACCTCAAAGCTTGCCCAGCAATCGAAGAGCCACAGTTTTATTTAAATGCCCGTTGTCAAAGTAAATTATATTGCGGTGAGAAAAAAAATGAGCATGAATAGTGATGCTATTTCGGACTGTTCATGGAAAGAAGTGGAAGAATACAGATCGTGCTTACGAGCACGTCGCCCACGATTCAATGAGTTCCTAAGTAGATAGAACTTTCGTTCTCGATAACTTAGAAATTATTAATGTGGAAAATTGTTGTTGCACACCATTACTTGAAAATAAAGTGCACTTTCATTCCTTCGGTTAAGCGTTACGTGACCCGCAAATAAAACCTATGAATGCTTCTCACATTCGCCTTCTCCATCCCTTTCAGTAGTGGCCCTTAAATGAAAAGTAACTTAAGGACAAAAACAAAACCTTCAATTGCGTGCGAATACGGGCTAAAGCGATGCCTCGCGAAATTCGGGTCCGAATCTGCTCGTTAATCGTACTGACGATTCGAATGTTGCTGAACCGGAGTGGTACGGCCAATTTGTGACATGTGCGCACTATGAACTCTGATTTGCCCTCTGAAGAAAAGGTAACTCAAAAAATGGGGATAACAGCTGAGTTTATCACCTCTTGTCTGCTCCACCGTCTCCTTCCCTCCCCCCCCCCTCGATATGGGAAGCATGAATATCAGCGGTCACAAATCGCAGATGACCTCAAAGAGATAGAGAACTACTCCAACCATCTTTCTACGTAGCCATCATACCACGAAATGAGAGAGTAGCAAGCGCGAAAAGGAGATCAAAAAATATATGCACCATCACGAAAAACAAGTGCCACCTGAGCAGTTGACTGCTTGCATTTGTCCAAGCTCGTCCAGACCAGCACTTCCTTCCAGTACCTCGCCTTCGTCGACCAGAATATATTTTCGAACAGTGCTTTTCATATGCTTACAGACCTCAAAACAAAATCCGCTAAAAAAGAAACTGCCGAAACTCATCTCTAGAAGAAAATGTATTCCGGTAATCAGGTCTTTGATGTATGGTGTTTGAATGATGTGTGAGGAACATCAGCATTTTATCGGACGTTTCAGTTGTCAGTAACCGTATTGGAAATCACCGGATTTCCAAGTATTAAGGTTCCGACTACAAATAACTACCCATTTCACGCTAACCAAAACGACCGGCTAAAATATTCACGAATCATAAATCCCTCTATAGAAAATACGAAAAAGGCCTGGGAGAAATTCCGAACCGAAGAAGTCAATCAATTGCCCATTTGCTCATCCTCTGCAGCAACATGCGAGCAAATTGCTCTAAAACGCAGGGTCCTGAAAATTGATCCGAAAAGCCATAACAAAATATACGTATCAGGATTTCACCTGACGGTTCACTAAAAAAGGTCTCAAAAAAACCTCGAACTCCTGGAATCCTCAAAAAAAAATTCTGGCCATACTTAAAATTCGAAATAAACATGAAAAAGATAGCCTGTGCTTTTTGAAGTGTACTTAGAGCACCAAGAGCTAACCTTATTCGCTGTGCTAAACGACCCGCTTTCTCCGTCTTTGGGCTCCTGGCCCTCCTTGCCATATGCTGCCTGCGGTTCGATCGCTAAGACAAAAAAATTATGCACAGAATGAACTAGCAAAAACTCACACTACGGGACATGCATCAAATTGACTGAGGAAACCAGTCGTGCTGATTTTGCTTTAATAAAGCCCGAACACCTTCAACCTAGCAATATATCACTGTGACGAACTCGCCCGGCGAAGAAAAATGAAACAGTGCCTCTGCCATCCCAACAGACAAAATCGTCAATATTCTCGCTTCTGAAATCCTAATTAATACCATACTATCTGCTAGCAATGCATTGTGTGCTACGTGGCCATCTTCTGCAATACGCAAACTGGAGCAGTGCTCTAACAATATAAACTCATGCCGTGCTCTTGGTGTACAAGTCCCAGTAACATTCTTACCGCTGACGTCTTCAGTGAGCACTTTAGCTCGCTTGTATTCGCCGTTGCGCCGAATTAAGCCGGTCATAGCTCCAAACTCGGCCGGTGTAACAACCACTTCTGTTAGCACCTTCAAAAATGCTTTAATCAACATAGAAAGCATATAAACAAACCATAGTTTTTCATTATAATGCTTTGGCCGCATCATCGAATATCCTACACCAATTTTCTTGCATATTACCATCGCAAAGACAGATGCGCCATAATGAATACATCAACGTTAAAAGCGGTACTTCAAACGAACACCACCAACAAAAGATGCCAACGTATTTTTTCGAAGGCGTCTTTGTCGACTATTTCATTAAAAGTGACTTACAAAAACCGAAAAACATTCCAGCCTTCCACTGTAGTTAATAACTTGAACTATTATATTATGGTCGATGAATACGAAAAAAAACTGACCTTCTTGAGAGTGTCGTACAAGGTGTCAAATGACACTGGTCGAACAAAAAGTGTCGCTCCATCACATCCCACAATTCTAACATCCATTTGACGAATGCCCAACGTCAATAAATCAGCCGTGGCATAATCTCGAGGTTGAAAAGCAAGCATAGCTAGCCCCTTTTCCAACAGCAGCGTCGACAGATCCATCTGACGTTCATTTTCCGCAAATTCCCTTTTGCATCCCACCTCGCCTGTTTCTCCGTCAATTTTATTGGCTGCATCCTCGGCTAGCTCTTTCACGACAGTCATCACCTGTAATTCATCCAAATGTAAACTTAGCATTCCACTGCCACGCCTTGCCTAACTTCTCGACCTGGTTGCCACCTCAACTTTGAACTCTACCTGTTTGCGATCACATTTTCGGCTTTCTTTTCTCTTCTCCTGTATACTGATCTCTTCGAATGCGAAAGGATCAGATTCGCCAACCTCTTATCATTATCTGAAAGATACGCGGAAGTGGTAGGGAGGAGTGTGCTTCGAATTTGAGGTGGAAGCACGAGAAGCACGCTCGTTTGAATATACATCGACGCAAAAAGCAAAAAAAAAGATAATCCTCTCAACTCCTCAATTAAGTCGTTATGTGATGCCTCCAAAGCCTATGTAATTACGATAAACGAGAGTGCCGCCCCATTCACTAAACGTCCTGTTTAGTACGATCCTCAAAAAATTCTCAGCAACCACTATAAAAATAACTAAGTTACAAAAAACAACTCTGCGAAAGAATCACCTTGCTCATTTATTCATTTTTTCAAAAAAAAAAAAGCCAAAATCGAATACAGACAGCCCTCGAACTACAATGAAGACGCGTAACGACGACCCCATCGCAAGTTCAAATATCGTAAGTCGGATACTGGCATAGCCTACCCACGAGTCACATAGAATGTTGATCAGTATGGACTAGTATTGTATTCTGGCATCGCACAAGGTGACAGATGCATGCATCACGGCATCGTTTACGACGCATCGTACCGCATACGGTGTCATGTTTTGCCTCCAATGCGAAAATTAAACTATTTTTACAATTTTGCCATTTCAGTGTCGTTATCGTTAGTTCCAAATAACCTACTCTATCATCGTAACTCGGGAAGCATCTGTAACTGCCTCATCATTCCAGCGTCAACCAATGAATTTATTATGCTGCATTCACGCCCAAGAACATCTGGCGCATCTGCTGCTGTATGCGGGACCGACCGATTGAAATCCGATTGTACACCAAAAACGATGCAACTATAGTATATAGCCAACTTCGACCATCAAGTTACCAAACAATTTTTAATAAAACACTCCGATTTAATTGCTATCGCTACGGGTGGTGCAAAACCGTCAATAAACAAGCAGAAATGAATAAATATCTATAATTAAAAACGTGCAAACATATAACACAAACCTTAACTGGATATACAGTTTCTTCATCCGGATGCCCGAAAATCACCGTAATTTCCTCTCCAGGTGGAATTACAGCGTTGAGCAGTTGAAGTGCTTCCGTTGACCATGACCCAGTCTCATCATCTTTGCCAATGCCACATGGCTCAATTTCTGCCAGACGGCATTGAATTCCCAGCCTGGGCAAAGCGAGAACCATCTGCAAATAATTCCAGGTATAAATCAGCTCATGAGATAACTGCCACCTATGAAGCACTGGTCTGGAGGGTTCGGAGGAGAGGGGGAAGCGGTGGGGAGGGGGAGGGGAGGGGTGGGACGGGGGAGAAGGAGAGGGAGGGGAGGAGGAAGAGAAAGAGCGAAAGTGGGAAGCCACGTACTCTGAAGCCATGCACCCTTGGAAAACCGCTCCTAAATCCGTACTGGCTATTTTTTCAACCTCGAGCTCTAGCCATTACTCTCTTCGAGTCATCTCTAAGCAGCTGCTCCGCACTGCGATTCACTAATTTCCCACGTTTCCTATATCTTTTTATCCAGATCTGACGCCGTTAAAGCACCAGCTTATCAGAATAAAATAACTCCCTGTATTAATTTAAAAAAAAAGAAACGAAGACATACCTCTGGCTGTTCATCTCTATCCACCGCGAAGATCTCATTTATCGTTTTCGTGCACTCGTTTCCGAAGTCAACATATCTCAGGCGGCACACCTGTTTGTCTGGCTCCCCTCTATCATCACATGGCGACTGCACATCAATACCAACTATCTCAGCACGATAAGGGAAGTCTTCGAAATTGGTTATCGCCATACCGCCTATGCGCGGAGATTCTACGTTGGTCGTGCACGGTGCATATGCGGTTGAAAGCTGCAATTGAACAATATATGCTCGTCGGCCGACGCAGAAAAAAGAAGCATGATGCAACACTCAAACGAAGAAACGGACAACTGTAAAAAGTAAAAAGATGCCTCATAGAAAAGTCTGCGTTTAAGATATCGTTTATAACAAGAATGGCCAATCTATTGAGTCTACAAGTCCTAACCGACATTTCAAAATGACGCCGCTCCTTGCCTCATATTAAATTTTCGACACTTCCCACTACACCGCCACTGCATGTCACCTTATTACTTTAACAATAAACCCTCATACTTGGTGAGAAAAACCTCATTAGCACTCTTCAAGTGCGATAACACTGATAACAGAACCTTAAGTGGTATCAACAAAACAAGCAAAACGCACTCACCGCCTCAACGTCACCAAAATCAGCTAAAAGCTGCACAGTGAACACACTTTGCACGTTGTCCATGTCATCCGAACGCATTACTTTGCACTCCTCGAAAGCCGGTACCAATTTCTTTCGCCAATTCAACGGCAATGCATAACCTCTGAAAAATATTACAATCATACAGAGCCTTCAACATTGTTCCTTCTATTGCGCCAATTTTATCTTTACCTTAAATACCGCACAAGAAAATAGTCGCCGAACAGCTTTTATGCCAAGCAGAATCTTGTCTTATCGGAAAGCTGCCCAATAACTGAGCCGTCACAAAAATTTTTCCTGCCCGACTTTAATGCGCCTTTCTAAAGAAAAATGCATGTGTTCAAATTGCAAACCTCTCGCACAATACGTCCGACACGCTTCTCCCATCGTCCAGCACAACTGTCACCTCGTACACGCCCTTGCTTGACTTCTGCACGAAGCATATATTAAGCTTGCCTTGCGTCAACTCCGAAAATTCCTTACGCGCTTCAGCACTAAAAGATTCCTGAAAACAAAAAAAAAACATATTTGCTAAACGACGTTATGGAAGGAAGGGGGAGGGGAGCCCCCTTTTAACTCAATAACACTAGCAAATCAACCAAACCTTCTAATTTGTTGAGCCTTTCACTTAAAAAATGCTATGATCGGATTCATTAAAACTAGCACTGACGGTTTTACCACTTTGCGACAGTACCGGGAACATCTCCTTACCGCTAACTACGACAAAGTCAATGAGAATGCAGCCCTGTTATTTGGACCTGAGACCACTGAGCTACGGATGCTTGAAAACTGTATCAGTGCAGACCAATGAGCTATGGGCGCCTGAAAACTGTATCAGCGCAGCTAACTGTTATCTTTTTTACATGATAAGAATAACCATAGTGATTTGCTACTGCGTATTCTATTCTCTCAACAATGCATACCGCAGCGGCGAAATTTTACATGACTCTCTGTTACAAATTATAGAACGATTCTCTGATACATCTCCAAAAATATTTTCTCGTTGATTAATGAATGGCAACGAAGCACTCATAATCTTCAACAGAGGCATAAATCAAGCTAAACAGTCGCCGTCTTTTAGAGACTTCAATTCAGAGTTATCCGCACATGAACAACCCTCCCCAAAATATAGTAACAGCACAAAAAGTTTCAACATTTGGCAGCCTTCTTAATTCGTCTGACCTAAGAGATCTTTCCGACTCACTCTACTAAACACCATCCGCACACCCTCCGTTTGGAAACTCATATCTCTTCACGCTCTTTTTTTCGTCTCAAACAGTTTCAAAATACTTATCTGTTGTTCCTAGCTTATCGACTTTGTCACACACTGCTACCCAGTATTTTATCTGCTGACAACGGCACTCGTTGTATCTGTACGGTTTCAGTGGAATGATTCGTCTTGTTCATTATTCCGCATGTCCACCGTCCTTCCTCCTCCTTTGTGAGTGTGCCTACTGTATGTATGCATGTGTTTGTACCTAAGCAGTCATGCCACACGCTCTCTCGGCCACTTGCAGTTTTCTTTATCCGTGTATATAAAGAATGTTTTAAGCTGTCATATTTAGTTCTTTGCTACCGAATGGTACAGTATAAGCCTTGATATAATTTAAGAGGTACAAGAAACATGAGTGACTGGTGCATCACACGTCACTGGAAAAGTATATGTGCAAAATAGGCTACCTCAACACGCAAAGGCATAACATCAGCGAGTCTGCACTCGAACGCAACGCGTGGCGAGTTTCGAATCACGTCGGACAAAGCACTATCGATCAAATATATATCTTCTCGACTAACCACTTCTTTATTGCCATAATCGACGAACAACACTTCGCACCTTAAAAATATACTTCCTGTGCAATAAAAGCTCGAATGAAGTTCTGCCCTCCCCTAAACATAACCATATTCACAAATACTGGCTCCCATTTGAAAACATGCTACAAGCGTCCATACTGAAGATAAGTGTTAAAGAGTATCAACCCTCTCCCGCAACCGAGAAGAGGGAACGACGGCAGTAATTTTGACAAGTCGTTGCACAACTTCGAACTGACGTGGCAACTAACCGGAGAAAATGAAGAGAACAATGTGGAAAGGAAAACGAAAAATGAAAAAGAAATTTGTGAAAAAAGAAAATGAATTAACAAGTGTATGGAAAACCGAGACATCATACTACCCTGAAAATGCGGGTGGTAAGTTCAACTGCGACCAAGTAATGCAACGCAGCTGAAGCTGAAATCATACATCTAACCCCGGTCTCTTCCAACACTCTTCCAGCAGACCGCGAACGACGAAACCTCTGACGCCTTCATTAGGGGTAGTACGGGTCAATTTTCGAAAATGATGAATAACGCCAGCGCTTCAAAATCAGCTATAAAACACTAGCCTGCCCCGTTGGAACTGCAACATTAGCAACATTGGATGATGGTCACTACAATAGACCTAAACAGCTTCAAATCGCAGCTTTTGTGGATCGGGAAGTATAAGCACAAGCAAGGCCATGAAGCTAAAGCACAAAAGGGTAAGAAAACCTCAACTGAAATACCCCCCCCCCCCCCCCCAAAAAAACCACCCCCATAACATCAGCGAGTCTGCACTCGAACGCAACGCGTGGCGAGTTTCGAATCACGTCGGACAAAGCACTATCGATCAAATATATATCTTCTCGACTAACCACTTCTTTATTGCCATAATCGACGAACAACACTTCGCACCTTAAAAATATACTTCCTGTGCAATAAAAGCTCGAATGAAGTTCTGCCCTCCCCTAAACATAACCATATTCACAAATACTGGCTCCCATTTGAAAACATGCTACAAGCGTCCATACTGAAGATAAGTGTTAAAGAGTATCAACCCTCTCCCGCAACCGAGAAGAGGGAACGACGGCAGTAATTTTGACAAGTCGTTGCACAACTTCGAACTGACGTGGCAACTAACCGGAGAAAATGAAGAGAACAATGTGGAAAGGAAAACGAAAAATGAAAAAGAAATTTGTGAAAAAAGAAAATGAATTAACAAGTGTATGGAAAACCGAGACATCATACTACCCTGAAAATGCGGGTGGTAAGTTCAACTGCGACCAAGTAATGCAACGCAGCTGAAGCTGAAATCATACATCTAACCCCGGTCTCTTCCAACACTCTTCCAGCAGACCGCGAACGACGAAACCTCTGACGCCTTCATTAGGGGTAGTACGGGTCAATTTTCGAAAATGATGAATAACGCCAGCGCTTCAAAATCAGCTATAAAACACTAGCCTGCCCCGTTGGAACTGCAACATTAGCAACATTGGATGATGGTCACTACAATAGACCTAAACAGCTTCAAATCGCAGCTTTTGTGGATCGGGAAGTATAAGCACAAGCAAGGCCATGAAGCTAAAGCACAAAAGGGTAAGAAAACCTCAACTGAAATCCCCCCCCCCCCCTCCCCAAAGAAACTCACCCTTCACGTTTGTCCACTGTCAGAATCTCGGCTCGATAAAAGGTCTCACAAAAAGGCGCCATGCAAACCATTGGAACCTGAGGTGAATCTAGCATCGCACACCCACTGGGCATTTCATTCAATGCCAACTGTTCGATCAGCTCTTGATCACGAAACAACTGCACGAAGAAAGAATCTGGACTAGCGTCCATCTGAAAAATCTTTAAATCCGGGCCGCTACAACTAAATAAGTGAACTAGCATCTGTCAGCATAATACCGATGGCCAAAAGTGCACCAGAATTACCGGAATGAAGGGACGGAGAACTGAGGAGTGTACTGGCAAGAACGAACAAGATGAGCCGCAAAAGGAAATTGAAAACAAGAGGAAGAAAAAGACAGAAAACCTAAAATAATAAATTTCGCATTTACTTGCTTGTAATCTACTTGTAATTACAAATCTTGGACACTTCGATGTGAATTCCTGACCATCAAGACGTCAAGCAATATCTGTGTTAAAAGAACGAAGTTGAGGAACGGGAAATTACAATGTGCAGCCCTCCCTTCCCGTATGCTAATGTTGGAGAGCCACCGAGATGGGCCGGGTCGCACTGTGAACAACAGCGAACGCTTGACTGCCTTTTGAGATAGCTGCTTTATGAATGTGGAGAATACAAGGAGATGTTTGTAAGTTAGCTTTATAAAACAGACGCTGAATTGACTTCAGGATGCTTTATGTTCTTTTTTATGAAGACGCACACTGTTGCTAAGAGCTGGTAAGCAATGCTGCAAGTCAATTTCGAACATAAGAGGGAAAGATTTCCAGTTCTCCAATCCCCCCCTTCCCACGTCTCCACCTCCCCTCTCCCCTCCCCGCCCCCCCCATCCCCACATCTCCTCCTCTCCCTCGCTCCCCCTAAGCTTAAAGACGAAACCGATTCTGGCCATAACTTTCGCACCTGACAATGAACATTTTAACCAAAAAGATTTAACTCCAATCAAGATAATAAGCAAGACGGTATTAGGACAAAACATACCAATCCGTCCGAACGCATGCCTTTCACCGTTTCTCCCATTGCGATCGTTCCAAGACATGGCGATCCGATCTGTTGTACAACTCCATGACGGATCATAGGAACGTCCCGCTTCAACGATGACTTCTCGGCAACTGGAACCTGAAAAGAAAGGTGATTGAAACAAGACCTCAAATGGCGGAGTAAAAGGAACATGAAGAATGAAATCATCCCTTAAATGTTCATCCCTACGACAGCGCCGATCCTGCTGTCCCGCAGTTTGCTGATTTCCACCACAAGAGCGATACTGTCGTCCCTCGGCTAATACTCATACAGCCCTCTTCTTTTTCTTTTTCTTCTTCCCTTCCCCCACACAGTCTTCTCCCTCCTCCTCTCTCACTTCCACCGCAGTGATTCATGGCAAACGCAAACGATGTTCCGCTGGGACTAGACGGGGAGCCGTCCTCGACCTCTTAGTCTGAATTTCTAATCAAAGTTCTCTACGAAAAGAACGCCTCCTTCCACTTCTCTTCTTGCGAGAATCGCGCTTCGTAGAAGACGTGCCAAACCAGATATGAACAGCCATACGACGCGATTTCCCCTCTTCCTCCCTCCCAGTCAATGTTCCCTAGAAAAATAGCGGGTGACAGTAACCGATCTGTGACAAGCGGAGGCCGCTACGCAAGACGATAAGAGAACGTGCTCATTTGCTTTCGCATGGCGCCTAACTTTAATTTTTTTAACCTCCTGAACTGGTCGTCAGCAGCCTTTCTACCCTTCCTTGCATTATTTAGCGCCCATAACCGAACTGATATGGAAAGTAAGATGGTAAGATCTGCTGCGACGTCTACATGGCGTTGCTCGGATGCAGTGAGCTCAGGATCGCGATAGATGGAAAAATTGCCAGCTGCATCGATGGAGAGAACGATGAAATCGATGAAATCACAGCTGTTCAAGGTATTCAAGGTAAGGTAAGGTAACCGACCCGATCAGTTTCGTTGACTTCTGCTAAGAAAGCCCGTCCAAGACAGTTGCCATCCAACGTTTGACTATCGACAGGACAGGCACGTTTTTCGGGCTCCACCATTTCGCTCGTTTCCTTAAGGTTCACCTTTTCACCGGCTTTAAAATATTTTCCAGTATTAATGCACAAAGCAATGTCAACGAGCTGATGTTTTGTTAGCAGAGTCAGGCGGTCAAGGGAGACGATGAAGGAACAATGAAGTGGGTTCGCGCCGCCTTATCGCCATTAAACAACGAAGGGTTTTTTTTTTTGCGCTCGAAAAATTGGTATCCTGAACTACTTCATTCGCAGCCCATAACACACCACTATCACATGATCGATGGCGCTCTCCTTCGCAACTGCCAAAGTTTCTCAAAGCTGCCGACGGCACTGACTACTTGGATTGCTAGGCGCGGCTCAGCTGTCCCTAAAAATCTAACAGGCGATGCTCTCTAAAGTCGATCGGAAGGCCGGGTACGTAGAGCAGGATTTTGAATATCTCACCCTCGCCTCCACACTCTCGTAATTTGGGCGAATCATTCTTTGATTGCTCAAGTTTACTCTTCCTACCACTGTGCACCAGATCGCTTTCATTTTATTCGCCCTCTCGCTTCACCGTTCCTGTGTTTCCAGCAAAGCCATAAAATAGTACGTGGAAATTGTTGTAGAACACGACTGCACGCCGATTCGTTTCGTGACTCCTGCGGTGATAAATGTTTTTGTCTGTCTCATTATATTGCAGTAATTCTCTGATTCTTTTGCTACTCATGTCTTAAACCGGATGGTCATTACATTTGTTGTAGAGAATAAGCTAATGGTTTAGCGTGCTTGCCGTCTTTCTATTGTCTTTATGCAGTTCTACAAGTCGACAACGTTTCTTCTGCGTTTCTGCAGCATATTGGATAGCGTTGCTTCTACGTCTCGATTCCTACGCATCAAGAACTCGGCGGCGTTACAACAGAAATAAACAGAAAAAATCTACTCAGTTCATACCTAAGCCACAAATCGTAATATGACTACAAGCGCTAACAGGTAAAGACATCACGACAAACGAGCTGAGTATTAAGAATGCGACTTCCAGTGTTTTGGACACGTTTCCGGCTTCCATTCCACTGTTCCCCTCGTTACGACCCGCCCTTGATGAGAAGCTAGTGCCGCACAAAAAGCCGTATTTAAATCAAATAGGCGGAAGGGGATAACTGGAGGGGCCATTGCAATTCTGAATGGTGTATGCACTTGTTCGGGTGTGATTACTCACCTTTACCGGCCTCATATCTCGAGAATGTTCTTCGGGTGTCTTCACTGAGTCATTCGTGACCTCATCAATTCCGCTCCACTCAGCCTGTTGTTGCTTCATATAGTCAACAGCGGCCTGCAAATTCGCTTCATACAAAATCAAGTTGGACCGACTGAGGACTGCTCACCATTTCCCTCTCTGCCAGCGACAACGGAATCCATAAACGAATAGGCCCTTAAATAAAAAGGGGATTCTGGTCACCCTAAAAAATTTCCGCCGCCAATCTGATATCTGTCTGCATCGCCCGTCAGATTCGGCATTTGTAAATCGAAAACTGCACAGTAACAGTCGGAAACAGCGGCCTGATGTCAAGCTACAATCATGACTTCCACAAAAATTTGGAAGAAAAATGAAAGAGGGAAAAATTTAAGGAAGAAAGAATACTTACGGCATCAGGCGTCCCAGATGACTGAAAGCCGAGTGCTGCTGTCTTAGAGCTTCCAAAGCCAACACCTGCAAGCTTAACCTTTCGCCAGCACAATTATGCAAGGCCATAAAAAATTTGAGGTCATCGACGAGGGAGACCCACCGTTATAGGAAGAAAGGGGAAAAACGGGAAGGAGGGAAAGGGGGCGCATGGGGAGGGCAGGTGGTACAGCAAGCAGCCAATTTCTCAAGTTCATAAAAAAGAACAGGATGTGCTGCAAACCAATATCCATCAGGACAGCGGTTATAGCCACAAATGCGAACAATCGCTGCGCTTAGGCTCAAAATTTTAAAAAAAATACTTCAAAACATAAGATTTCTGACGCTACTCTTATCATATATGTATACTGTTAGGTACGCACATACTCTGTCACTGATATCAATTATTTAATATTTGTCGATCCTCAATTCTTAAATTTGGTCATCCTCCCACATCACGCACCACCCACTATATAGCGAGTGCTCCCTAGTGCTCTTTCTCTTGTTTACTTCTGATCTTCTACTGTGCGGTCACTCTTCTTCAATAAACGTTTTTTCTTCATCGCCCCGTCTCATCACTCGATCAGCACAACAGCGGCGACCAGGAAACACAACACATACCTTCCGCTAATAAATTCGTTCAGACCATTTCTACTGAAGACGTTCTTGTCAGAGATAGCACCTGATGAACGCCACAAACTTTGGTTCAACAATAACAAGTCCAATGATTCTTTAAATTAACGGCATATTCATACATTCCAATTATGCATTTTGAATAGAGCAAACGGTAAAAAAATATACCAACTTGCCTTTTGAACCAAACCCGCCACCAAAACTACCACCCAGTTCATCACGCTTGATTTCCTTCTCCGGCGAGAAGCCGAAATCTGCAAAAGAAAAGATGAAAGCCTTATGTCCTCTTTTTTTCACTGGCTTTAAACTGTTTGCTCAAATACTGAAAACCTGAAGCGTAAAAACTAAATGCCGTAAGAAAATAAAAGCCGTACCGTCGAAAGAATGTAAAAAATCAACGGAATCATGCATACTGCAAGTAACATCGGCAACCATCTAGAAAGTTTTAAAAGCCTCATCAGAATTATCTAGTCTTTCTTTAAAAAAAGCAGTTAGTACGCCTTCAATCTGTTAACTCATCCGGAAGGAGCAAGAGAGAGGAACATTTGTCAATAAGCATCTTCAACAAAAACAGCCACTGAAAATAGGAATCATGACACAGCACAATTTGAAACTAATGTTCTACAAAAGCACCATCCTCTCCCCGTTCTCTTCCTTTTAAGAATGAACTAAGCACTTTCAGCAGACAACAATATGAAATCACCATATTCAGTCGACTTCCGGCGCTCCCTGGAGTCTCTGAAGCCACCGGACCCATCGGATCCGCTCTCGTCGACGCGCTTTTTTCCATCAAAGTCATGACTCTCGTTACCAAAACGTTTCTGGTCAGCGTCTGTGTCACCTCTCGAACTTCCTGACGAGCCGAACCCTCTTCCATCTTTCTTCCTTGTGGCCGAGAATCCACTCGAGCTGAACCTATCTCCGCTACTGAACCGCCCACCGCTATCTTCCGATCTTTTCCAGCCAAATCTGCTCCCGTCATCACGTTGTCCTGTTTTCGGTTCAGGACAGTCACGAGATCTATGACCCATTCGATGACAGTTGAAACATTCTGCAAAACATGACATGTATTCGGAAAAACCTATTCGGAGGATTTCAAGCTTGATTCCTATGCGATAAAGTCTAAGTCTCACCCTGAAAAGGTGAAACCTCGATCAAAACTGCTGGGCTAGGCTTCCGATGCTAATCTAAACTGGCTAACAGAACTAGAGGGACCAAATACTAGCACCGATGAAGAGATCTGGACAGCGAGTAGCAGCTCCCGTGTCTTAAACTACCAAACTATAGGGTCTACATTCTCTTTTGCAAAAATCATTTGCGTAGAAAATACAACTGTCATATTAAGGAACCTCTCGTCTCTTCTCAATATTGTCTCAGCTTACTAAATACCTTCATTTGATCGGTTCCATCCTTCTTGCCCCTCCCTTCTTGGTTCTGGGCAATCACGCGAGAGATGTCCAATCCTGTGGCAGTTGTAGCATTCTGAAACACGCATTACTTTAACATTTGCATAAACTGCACTATTAAGGCAAACATGTAAACACCTCCTCCCAATGTCGTCAAGTGAAGTAGAATGCATGCGACACACAAATGAATCCCAAAGCGAATATGCAAACTGCTTAGGGAAAGTAAGAAAGGAAAGAAAACGGGAAAAGCAGCAAAGAGAACAAATGATGAATTCCTCCCACCCCTCCCCCCTTGTATTCCTCCACCTCGTGGTTGAAGTCAACTAAACAGTAAATGAGAATTCTATGATACAGAGTTTGTTTTTATCTCAGGTTATGATTGACTGCAATACACTTTTCAATGCTCCTTAAAATATGCCTAGCCTCAATCTTCAACTCTTGCTTCCTAAGGATACACACCTAGATCGATTGCGGACAATTTTTCACTGAACGACTAAGACGGCGTCGCTCTTTAAGAACATGTGCGCTCCGACAGGCTCTCTTCTACGCGCGCATCTCTGGCTCTGTGTGCGCCGACCTCCAGGCGCAAACGCCCGTGCACGTCGACTGATGCTAAAAAATAAAAGCTCCCAAAATCAGAAATTTCCTCTGCCTTCGCTTCATCAGCGATCACCGAAACGAGCACTTCCAAAACTCCCACACATCCTATCACTACTTCTAAAACCTCTTTCCAATTCACAGTAAAAATTTGCCCTGGCGGCATTGAAAAATCCCTTCCCGAAGCTTCCTCCTCCTACTATTTCAACTATAGATGGTGCATAAACCTCAGACCACTTATAACTTTATCACCTCACCATATAAACAACGCAGCTCAGAAATTTCGGTAAACCCAATAGAAGAGAAGATCGACAGCCACTCCGCACAGTGATCAACACCTTCCCACCCCTTCCACTCTAGCACTTCTCAGTATGGACTCATTTTAGGATGAATGAGTCTAAACCGCATAAGCCTAACGCCTGGAATTTTCATGTAAATCTCAACCCACTTCCAAATACATGAGAGATCAAAGTGTGCAGCCATATCATTGCTGTTTCCTCAGCCACCTCTAAAGTTTATCACTGAATTATACAACAAAAAAGATGAACCATTAACCTCTGCTCCCAAAGCCAGTACTGGAGCCACGACCGACACCCGACCTCTGTGACCATCTTTCCCACCTGTTCTCGTTAGCGCGGCCTCTCTCAGCATCACCTTCTCGGCCCTCGTTGACTATGGCTTGATGGCCGCTTTGCACTCCCCGTGGAAAAATTGCCAGCTGCATCGATGGAGAGAACGATGAAATCGATGAAATCACAGCTGTTCAAGGTATTCAAGGTAAGGTAAGGTAACCGACCCGATCAGTTTCGTTGACTTCTGCTAAGAAAGCCCGTCCAAGACAGTTGCCATCCAACGTTTGACTATCGACAGGAGTAGCACGTTTTTCGGGCTCCACCATTTCGCTCGTTTCCTTAAGGTTCACCTTTTCACCGGCTTTAAAATATTTTCCAGTATTAATGCACAAAGCAATGTCAACGAGCTGATGTTTTGTTAGCAGAGTCAGGCGGTCAAGGGAGACGATGAAGGAACAATGAAGTGGGTTCGCGCCGCCTTATCGCCATTAAACAACGAAGGGTTTTTTTTTTGCGCTCGAAAAATTGGTATCCTGAACTACTTCATTCGCAGCCCATAACACACCACTATCACATGATCGATGGCGCTCTCCTTCGCAACTGCCAAAGTTTCTCAAAGCTGCCGACGGCACTGACTACTTGGATTGCTAGGCGCGGCTCAGCTGTCCCTAAAAATCTAACAGGCGATGCTCTCTAAAGTCGATCGGAAGGCCGGGTACGTAGAGCAGGATTTTGAATATCTCACCCTCGCCTCCACACTCTCGTAATTTGGGCGAATCATTCTTTGATTGCTCAAGTTTACTCTTCCTACCACTGTGCACCAGATCGCTTTCATTTTATTCGCCCTCTCGCTTCACCGTTCCTGTGTTTCCAGCAAAGCCATAAAATAGTACGTGGAAATTGTTGTAGAACACGACTGCACGCCGATTCGTTTCGTGACTCCTGCGGTGATAAATGTTTTTGTCTGTCTCATTATATTGCAGTAATTCTCTGATTCTTTTGCTACTCATGTCTTAAACCGGATGGTCATTACATTTGTTGTAGAGAATAAGCTAATGGTTTAGCGTGCTTGCCGTCTTTCTATTGTCTTTATGCAGTTCTACAGGTCGACAACGTTTCTTCTGCGTTTCTGCAGCATATTGGATAGCGTTGCTTCTACGTCTCGATTCCTACGCATCAAGAACTCGGCGGCGTTACAACAGAAATAAACAGAAAAAATCTACTCAGTTCATACCTAAGCCACAAATCGTAATATGACTACAAGCGCTAACAGGTAAAGACATCACGACAAACGAGCTGAGTATTAAGAATGCGACTTCCAGTGTTTTGGACACGTTTCCGGCTTCCATTCCACTGTTCCCCTCGTTACGACCCGCCCTTGATGAGAAGCTAGTGCCGCACAAAAAGCCGTATTTAAATCAAATAGGCGGAAGGGGATAACTGGAGGGGCCATTGCAATTCTGAATGGTGTATGCACTTGTTCGGGTGTGATTACTCACCTTTACCGGCCTCATATCTCGAGAATGTTCTTCGGGTGTCTTCACTGAGTCATTCGTGACCTCATCAATTCCGCTCCACTCAGCCTGTTGTTGCTTCATATAGTCAACAGCGGCCTGCAAATTCGCTTCATACAAAATCAAGTTGGACCGACTGAGGACTGCTCACCATTTCCCTCTCTGCCAGCGACAACGGAATCCATAAACGAATAGGCCCTTAAATAAAAAGGGGATTCTGGTCACCCTAAAAAATTTCCGCCGCCAATCTGATATCTGTCTGCATCGCCCGTCAGATTCGGCATTTGTAAATCGAAAACTGCACAGTAACAGTCGGAAACAGCGGCCTGATGTCAAGCTACAATCATGACTTCCACAAAAATTTGGAAGAAAAATGAAAGAGGGAAAAATTTAAGGAAGAAAGAATACTTACGGCATCAGGCGTCCCAGATGACTGAAAGCCGAGTGCTGCTGTCTTAGAGCTTCCAAAGCCAACACCTGCAAGCTTAACCTTTCGCCAGCACAATTATGCAAGGCCATAAAAAATTTGAGGTCATCGACGAGGGAGACCCACCGTTATAGGAAGAAAGGGGAAAAACGGGAAGGAGGGAAAGGGGGCGCATGGGGAGGGCAGGTGGTACAGCAAGCAGCCAATTTCTCAAGTTCATAAAAAAGAACAGGATGTGCTGCAAACCAATATCCATCAGGACAGCGGTTATAGCCACAAATGCGAACAATCGCTGCGCTTAGGCTCAAAATTTAAAAAAAAATACTTCAAAACATAAGATTTCTGACGCTACTCTTATCATATATGTATACTGTTAGGTACGCACATACTCTGTCACTGATATCAATTATTTAATATTTGTCGATCCTCAATTCTTAAATTTGGTCATCCTCCCACATCACGCACCACCCACTATATAGCGAGTGCTCCCTAGTGCTCTTTCTCTTGTTTACTTCTGATCTTCTACTGTGCGGTCACTCTTCTTCAATAAACGTTTTTTCTTCATCGCCCCGTCTCATCACTCGATCAGCACAACAGCGGCGACCAGGAAACACAACACATACCTTCCGCTAATAAATTCGTTCAGACCATTTCTACTGAAGACGTTCTTGTCAGAGATAGCACCTGATGAACGCCACAAACTTTGGTTCAACAATAACAAGTCCAATGATTCTTTAAATTAACGGCATATTCATACATTCCAATTATGCATTTTGAATAGAGCAAACGGTAAAAAAATATACCAACTTGCCTTTTGAACCAAACCCGCCACCAAAACTACCACCCAGTTCATCACGCTTGATTTCCTTCTCCGGCGAGAAGCCGAAATCTGCAAAAGAAAAGATGAAAGCCTTATGTCCTCTTTTTTTCACTGGCTTTAAACTGTTTGCTCAAATACTGAAAACCTGAAGCGTAAAAACTAAATGCCGTAAGAAAATAAAAGCCGTACCGTCGAAAGAATGTAAAAAATCAACGGAATCATGCATACTGCAAGTAACATCGGCAACCATCTAGAAAGTTTTAAAAGCCTCATCAGAATTATCTAGTCTTTCTTTAAAAAAAGCAGTTAGTACGCCTTCAATCTGTTAACTCATCCGGAAGGAGCAAGAGAGAGGAACATTTGTCAATAAGCATCTTCAACAAAAACAGCCACTGAAAATAGGAATCATGACACAGCACAATTTGAAACTAATGTTCTACAAAAGCACCATCCTCTCCCCGTTCTCTTCCTTTTAAGAATGAACTAAGCACTTTCAGCAGACAACAATATGAAATCACCATATTCAGTCGACTTCCGGCGCTCCCTGGAGTCTCTGAAGCCACCGGACCCATCGGATCCGCTCTCGTCGACGCGCTTTTTTCCATCAAAGTCATGACTCTCGTTACCAAAACGTTTCTGGTCAGCGTCTGTGTCACCTCTCGAACTTCCTGACGAGCCGAACCCTCTTCCATCTTTCTTCCTTGTGGCCGAGAATCCACTCGAGCTGAACCTATCTCCGCTACTGAACCGCCCACCGCTATCTTCCGATCTTTTCCAGCCAAATCTGCTCCCGTCATCACGTTGTCCTGTTTTCGGTTCAGGACAGTCACGAGATCTATGACCCATTCGATGACAGTTGAAACATTCTGCAAAACATGACATGTATTCGGAAAAACCTATTCGGAGGATTTCAAGCTTGATTCCTATGCGATAAAGTCTAAGTCTCACCCTGAAAAGGTGAAACCTCGATCAAAACTGCTGGGCTAGGCTTCCGATGCTAATCTAAACTGGCTAACAGAACTAGAGGGACCAAATACTAGCACCGATGAAGAGATCTGGACAGCGAGTAGCAGCTCCCGTGTCTTAAACTACCAAACTATAGGGTCTACATTCTCTTTTGCAAAAATCATTTGCGTAGAAAATACAACTGTCATATTAAGGAACCTCTCGTCTCTTCTCAATATTGTCTCAGCTTACTAAATACCTTCATTTGATCGGTTCCATCCTTCTTGCCCCTCCCTTCTTGGTTCTGGGCAATCACGCGAGAGATGTCCAATCCTGTGGCAGTTGTAGCATTCTGAAACACGCATTACTTTAACATTTGCATAAACTGCACTATTAAGGCAAACATGTAAACACCTCCTCCCAATGTCGTCAAGTGAAGTAGAATGCATGCGACACACAAATGAATCCCAAAGCGAATATGCAAACTGCTTAGGGAAAGTAAGAAAGGAAAGAAAACGGGAAAAGCAGCAAAGAGAACAAATGATGAATTCCTCCCACCCCTCCCCCCTTGTATTCCTCCACCTCGTGGTTGAAGTCAACTAAACAGTAAATGAGAATTCTATGATACAGAGTTTGTTTTTATCTCAGGTTATGATTGACTGCAATACACTTTTCAATGCTCCTTAAAATATGCCTAGCCTCAATCTTCAACTCTTGCTTCCTAAGGATACACACCTAGATCGATTGCGGACAATTTTTCACTGAACGACTAAGACGGCGTCGCTCTTTAAGAACATGTGCGCTCCGACAGGCTCTCTTCTACGCGCGCATCTCTGGCTCTGTGTGCGCCGACCTCCAGGCGCAAACGCCCGTGCACGTCGACTGATGCTAAAAAATAAAAGCTCCCAAAATCAGAAATTTCCTCTGCCTTCGCTTCATCAGCGATCACCGAAACGAGCACTTCCAAAACTCCCACACATCCTATCACTACTTCTAAAACCTCTTTCCAATTCACAGTAAAAATTTGCCCTGGCGGCATTGAAAAATCCCTTCCCGAAGCTTCCTCCTCCTACTATTTCAACTATAGATGGTGCATAAACCTCAGACCACTTATAACTTTATCACCTCACCATATAAACAACGCAGCTCAGAAATTTCGGTAAACCCAATAGAAGAGAAGATCGACAGCCACTCCGCACAGTGATCAACACCTTCCCACCCCTTCCACTCTAGCACTTCTCAGTATGGACTCATTTTAGGATGAATGAGTCTAAACCGCATAAGCCTAACGCCTGGAATTTTCATGTAAATCTCAACCCACTTCCAAATACATGAGAGATCAAAGTGTGCAGCCATATCATTGCTGTTTCCTCAGCCACCTCTAAAGTTTATCACTGAATTATACAACAAAAAAGATGAACCATTAACCTCTGCTCCCAAAGCCAGTACTGGAGCCACGACCGACACCCGACCTCTGTGACCATCTTTCCCACCTGTTCTCGTTAGCGCGGCCTCTCTCAGCATCACCTTCTCGGCCCTCGTTGACTATGGCTTGATGGCCGCTTTGCACTCCCCGTCCAAAATTGCGCTCATCTATAACATCCAAGCAAACTGAGATATGCAAAAACAAGACATTTCTTCAACGTGAACAGCCAAAGCGAATTAAAACATCCCATAATCAATGAATCCTGTTAACGCATGAAGTCGGCCCCTATTACCTTAGGCTAATATTTTGGAACTTTTCCTTGAGGTCCGGAATGTTTTTTTTTTGCGTTTTTGCGAAAGTCCATCCTCCCGCACTCCCGCCCCCTTCCCTCCTCTCGCCCCGTTGAACATAGGGAGTGAAAAACGAAGCAAGAAGGGCCGCAAGGGTATGGGATAGGGGAGAGGAGGAGTGAGTGGAGAACATTTGGTGACTGTTCATGCGAAGAAAAACAAACAAATGGATAATTGAGATTAGTTGTTGAATATCGTCGTCACGGGCATACCGAACAGAAGCAAAAAACACTAATCTGGACTACTATCTGCGGCTGATGAAATTATGATCATATCCCAGATTGTCCGAAAAAAAATAGTAACTCCGAAGCTTAATAACTCTCTTACAATAATAACAGCTTAATAACTCTTACAGAAAAAAATCTGATCTGGGTAGATTAAAAGAGTAGCCATAACGCAGGTAGACTTTACATGTGCCACTACTGCTTGACCAAACGGATTCAAATGAATCTTGAGAAACAAAGAGGAAAGAAACACTGACAAGCATTGAAATGAATACATTGTTGCCATAAACGAATCAGTGCGAAGTCACTATTGCCAAAAGCGCATACTTCATGAAGAACACAAGTGCTAAATTTTCCTTTCCGTCTGCGCTTGCTCAACGTTTTTAAAACGCTAAGTATCTCAGGAAGCTACCACAAAAGAAAAGTGACCCGAAACCTCCACCCACTGTTCGTTCAGTGTTTCACTGTAAGTTCGACTCACCTGCTCGCTCCTTACCACCATAACAGTTCCCAGCACCACCTTGACGGATGTAACTTCCACGATTCCTACTGCTAGAGAATGATTCCCTTCCGAAGCCAATTTCACCTACAAAAGCATTAAAAGTTCATTATATCAAGAAAACAGTAAATGAAAACTCATCTATAACTTATTCCATTGAGCTATTCACCATTCTTGTCGGGCAAATAAGTCTGTCAGTTCTTTGAAGAACTCTTTGGTAAATGAAACCAAAAGCACCGACAGCTTACAAGTTTAACCATTTCAGCACCAACTATCAGTCAACTAGGTATTAAATAAGGTGGGCAAAAAGGGATAACATAGAGACAAAATTATGTAAGCATCGGAAAGACATAACCACGCGTGATTCATGAGCCCATTAACATACTATGTGGATCTCTCAGACATGAACTACATGGGTCAGTGCCCTTACCTATGCAGCCAATGACTAGGTTTGAGGCCATCAACATTCGTTACACTTTTCGATTCTCATCCTTCTCCTAATCCTGATGAATTGGTCGTTAGTTCGAACACAGCTCTGTTTCAATATCTACTCACTTCAAACAATTTTTTTTCCTCAAGCATTGAAGTATTTGGCACATATGTGAGTCAATCTCACGTATGTACCAAATAACGGCTACATCAACGAAAGCATACCACTTTGCTACTTACAAATAATAAAGAGAATTCACAAGACTTGCTGATGATGGATCAATACGGTATTACTTTACTACCAAGGCATGCATTATCTGTCCCAAAATTCGTCCCCATTTTACCGAGTTAAAAAATCATCTTTTGAGGAACTTTTCATCAATGATAGAAGCAACGGTTACTCTGAGTGATTTTTTAAATGAAAAACTAAACAAAACAGCAGAAGCCCGGCCCAGTAAGACAGTGAATGTACAAGGTGCTCAGTTATCGACATAGGCCAATTACTAACCTTCTCACCATGACCGAATTCGATCGCAAATTTACGATTTAAAAAACGGAACGCTTGGATGTCGGGCATCAGCTCGCTTCAACCGTCAATCTGCCACTTAGCTCACAAATAATATTAACCTGTGCCCCTTTCGCGAAAACCATCATATGCGTCTCATTAAATAAGGTAGCTGAACATCAGTCCAACGTTTTCACAACTAAAGAACTCCAAAATCATTTTTAAATATTAATATGCAAAAGACGCTGAAAAAAAACACACCGCGACTCGACCCAAACGAACTTTCCGAGATATTTCGTCCTCTTTCGAATCCACCACTTCTATGCCTTTCGTCACCACCTGTAATTCGTCACCACCTTTATTTTCTACTGAATAAAGTGATCCGAAGCTTCCACTACTTGTAAACTAACAGCCTCTCTCGTATTTGTATCAATGCAACCAGCAACAAACTGTTATTATGCAAAGTGCAAAAAAAAACCTTTTTCACAACCGATACGTTTTATACCGTCCACATCGATGGCAATGAACAGATTCGAGCTTCAATCTTTGATCGCATAATCCGATCTAATCTACTGGAAACTCAACCTTTTCACTCCGTCACACCACTAAAATACTTCGCGGAAGTTTAGTGAACTTCTCCGACCTATTATTACTAACAACCATTTCAATCATGCAATGACAGAACCATCGCTCCTTCTTATTGTGCAACCAAATCGGTACGAGAGGAGGGCAGGAGGCGAGGAGGGGAGGCCGGAGGGGAGGAGGGAAGAAGAGGGAAAGCAGTCCATAAATCCCAGGATTTTTAAGTGATTGCCGGCAACGGCTTCAGATCACCGACCCCTTCAAGCTGCGTGTCATTGTAAGACCTCACTGCGCATCATTTTCAGTCCAATGTTTTCCAGTGCAAAAATCGTGTTCGCGAAAACTACTGCGAATATAATGACCCAGAAAAAATTTCGACCATTAGAGGAAATGGGGGGGGGGGGGGGGGAAAAAGGGGGGGGGGGGGGGAGGTGAGGGGAGTGAAGACGAACCACAAACCTCCAAAATTCTTTCACTTCCAAGAAAAATGGCCGGTATTGTTCCAGCGCCAATGACAGTACCGTACAGGCGATATCATTTGTACTGAAACACTAATAACGCGCATCTCTCCGCTTGAAACATTCGTCATGCAACTTACTCATAAGCGCAAAAAAAGAATCAAACTGAACAGTCAATATCAACAGCCAACTAGTAAAACGCCTTACAGAAAAGCGGAACAACCTGCTATAAGATCTTCGCGTCAACTGAATCGTGGACATCCAAATGAGGATCGTGGAAGGTATTTACGTTTCCCATTTCATAGTGTAAAATTAGTGCTCGATGCGACCCCACCACCCGTCAAATACTTCAAACTCTCAAACTAAAAACTGCCAAGACCACAGCATTTTAGCTGGTTAGAAGATGGGACCTTTTTGAAACAGACTGTGCCGCTTCTCACATGAGGAACAGAGAGCGAGTATACTGCAAAGAAAACCACGTGTAAGAAAACAACACAATGTAGTGCATCGAAGAACAGACAGGGAAAGTTAACACAGAATGGGTTTTTACGAACTCCCACTTCCATAGGAGAATAACAGATCTGGAATGGAGATTGTAATAAAGGCTAGGCCAAACTAATTAAACTTGGCGCATGTTCAACGAAGCGATGGGGAAGCTGAACCCGGGGGTTTCGAACTGTACGTAAACTATTAAATAGTAGTAAATAGTAGTAAAAGTAGTAAACCGTAGTAGAAAAATAGTAGTAAAAGCAATACTTTTGGCATCTGTGGATGGCTCATTGTTTTATCGATGACGACTCCCTTAACGAGGCATGTATCCTCTAGCTGACCTCCCACTTTAGCCTCGACCTTAATCAACTCAAAATCCACATCCTTCTTCTCCAGATCGGCAACCGATAGCACCGCATCAACAGCAATTTCAGCTAGTTGTCTTTCGCAACGATTCACGCTGAAAAAAACAAAACGTCAACTGATCGCTCAGAAAACGACAAATTATTCTTTCCTAAAAGTCGCAATACACAAAAATTAAATACAAATAATAAACAAATTCGCTTCGCAGTCTTAACTTCTAAGCATACCAGCTGGCTATTCAAATGTTGAAAAAATGAAAAGTGATAAAAGCTGAGGCCCTGCTAGAAATTTTTCCCTAATTAACTTTTATATGCTCAAAAGACCTGAACAAAGCAAAAAAAAACATCTAAACTGTTCCAAACTGTTCTAGCTAAACAGTGAAGTGGCCTTTTTTCAAGGTTTATTTTGCACTTTTCGATCTGAATGAACGATACTCAATGTCCGAGTGTAGCAACGATGTCCCACTGTTTAAGGCATAAGGCTGCTGCTCTCTATGTGTTACGCGAAACTTGCTAATAATCGTCCCAACACTGCTAATAAAGACACATCAACATGTAAATTCCATACTGAGAGAATACTACAGATGAACAACTAAGGGCGAGTAATACTGAAACAAATCACCTAAGATGCCAACCACACAAAACACCATAAAACAGTCACTTTAGGCTGCAAAATATCGCTTTGCTTATTGGTCTCTAGTCCGCTGCTATATTATAAGAAGGGGATGGAAAACGACAGGATGACCGTGTATGTTGTCAAATAATAATGTATCCTCGCATCGCCTGGTGGGAACGGAACATCAACTTAAAGCGATATCAACTGAACATTAAATTATACAACATCGAACTGGAATGCACGCAAGCTGACGTGAGTTCTAACAGTCAGGACAGCTGAGACCCCCCCCCCCCCC
>JPKZ01001927.1:512101-540288 GCA_000803305.1 Toxocara canis
GGGGGGGAGCGGGGTGGAAGGGGAGGGGAGCGGATAAGCCAGGGAATTTAATTCGCTGTATGCCGGATGCATTACAGCATAACGCTTAAAATAGACCTTAGGCCTATTAAGTTCTCGCCCCGGAAAGATTTAAATCAACATTTTAAAAAACACTTCATAAACGGTTTGCTGTTTCTTTAAAAAAATAAGAGCTTTTTCGACTACCCAAGAGTCTGCTTTCTTTTCAAAAATTAGTTATGCCTGTCAGTCCAGTGCTATCCGATTGTCATGCGGAGGGCTGAGAGAAAGAACATGAAATGGAGTTAGTCTCCATTGAGGTCGGCTAATACTGACGGTTATATATTTTCTTCTCAACTAATACATAACTTGAACTTCGCTGAACAGCACATTTTGTTACTCTATCTGGAAGTTCAGTTCATTGAGGATTAGCAAATGACATGTCGCCATCGTGAAAGGAACTTGTAAAGTCTTGGGCACTAGGCGTTTTAACAAGAACACTAGCACGAAATTACTTGATGAGTTATCACATTTGTCACTATTTCCGTAGTGTTCACACGTTCTGTAAAGTAATTCGATCTCTTGAAGATCACTGAAGTTTTCCGTTCAAATGGCACATCCTTTTAGTGATCATGATTGCAGCTTTTATTCGTTCTTTTTTTATTTTCGTTTTTCTGTTCTATTCGTTTTTTTTAAATTTTTTTTTTGACACAAATAAAGACTTCACAACAATAATATAGTTTCATCTCAGTGTGACAATTGTTTCTGTATAGCCCTACAAATAACAATCATGTTTATGGTAGCTTATTATATCGTCATGCAAGGGATGCAAAGGCAGCTGTAATTTCATTGATTCCCGTATCGATACAGCTGACAACGCATGATTGCCCACGCATGATTGTTTTGTCAGCCTATTGGCGATCAGTCAGGTAAGCAGCTGGGAATCGAACCCAGGTCTTCCCGTATACGAAGCGGGAGATCCACCACTGAGCTATTGCCCTCATATCGTCATCCATGTGCGTTAAATTCGATTCAAAAATTTTCTCATTAAGTTATAGTGCATGAAATTCAATTAGATCGGAAAGTTAGTTGAGAGAAATATATGCTCTCAATTTTAATTAATAGCAGTTAACATTGCGCTGATATGATGTAGAATATTGTAGTCTATAGTGTGTACTAAACTATATTATAGTGATCTCAAAATCAGAGTTTTAAGATGAAAAAAAAAAAGCGAAAAGTTTCGAGTAAACTAAAGTTTAAGTTTCCGAAAAATGAGCATCAAAAGTTGAAAATGCATGAACGAATCGCTTCATCGCCGCCACCATCGTCATCAGTTTCTTGGTTGAAGGCATTAACGTTTCTGGGATCTAAGAATGGGGAAAAGTTTATTGGTGTAAGAGTAAAATTATAATATTCCTTGATAAGAATATTCATCTTACAAACGTATTCGCTAAAGGTATCAGTTGGGAGCGCTCAAATGCGCAGAGATGGTAATGAAGGAAATGAAGAATTTTGGAGGATTGGGAAAATTCTGCCTGTAAAGGTAAAGTTCACTTATAATTAACTGATTCATACTTGTAAGTGTAAATTTCAAGTACTTCGTTCTACAAATATATAAACGTCTCACAAAAGAATAGCTGAACATTTATGAGTTGTGAGCATTTAAAAAAAAAAATCCAGTTGGTCTGGAATTGTCAAACCATGTAGTAGCGTGAAATTGCCAAAGCGCATATTAGCGTGGAATTACCAAACCGCTTATTATGCTAGCTCCCTAATATATTCTCAATTGTCTATCATTTGCCAAACATGTATAACGTAGAAAAGTGTTAAACTATACACGTCTTTACAACAATTCATGTTTGTTGCGGATTGAGGCTGGGCGACCCTTTGAAAGTTTTCAAAGATCGAGATAGTATTTTGCGCCACCACATACAAAGAGCTCTAATCGCCTCCATTCGAGACATATGGATGCAGATGGAATTGTTTTGGCAAAAGTTATGCGCATATGAGCAAAAAAAACTTTCGTAGATTCAAAGCACACGAAATGCCAATTAACAGCTAAGCACATTATCGAATTTCATTAAATTACGCCAGTACAATTTTCCCTTCTCAGAAATAAGCCGTTTATTTGACACTTACTTGTTTGGTGTGACGATCGAAGTTTGTTAGTTGCTGTTCGTTACGAAGATCATCCATCAAAAAATTCCGAATTCTCTTAGGAAAACGACGAAACGACGTCTTTCTCTCTTGTTATCATGGCTTTTTTTTCCTCCAAAAACCCAACACTCAGCTCAGAAAACCATCAATTTGATGGCACTCCTCCATGAAGCCAGGTTTTGCTGCTCATTCATCCAGTTGCTATTGTTGACTGTATGACTTTCAGGCGAGAATCAGCTTCGTAATGGTTACCACGAATGCGACAACGTTCGGATTAGAAGAAAACCAATGTATCGCGATCATAATTTTCGCAGTATGTTTTGTTTTAATTTTTTATCTAAAATGATGTCATGTATATTTTCATACTGATCAATCACCCGTATTTTCTATCGAAACGAGAAAAACGTTTCAAGAATTTTTCATTTCATTAAAAACTTTCATATGAAAATTTTGAAAAAAAAAACATCGAATAAGACTGAATATTATAACAAAATATTATAACAAAAACTGGTGTTAAAATTCAAAGAATTTAAAAATTCAGGTCGCTATGGCTGGTATTACGGTTAGTGCATTCGTGTTGACATTTATTCGGCGTGTGGATAGTTTCAAAAATGCGTTCGTAAAATTTAATATTTCGCAATCGATTGGTGATGTTGTCGTTTTGACGGTGTTCGCTGTTCATGCTGCTCCAATGACATATTTGTAAGTTTTCCGAGTTGGTATTTTGGATTTAGGCATGGCCGAATGGACTGGTTGTGAAAGCGGTAAATAAAATAAAGGACGTTCTATGCCGTCGTCTTGAGCAGAACGAGGAATCATTATTTTTTTAAAATTTTTTTCAAGCTTAAAGTTTCAAATATCTAAAAGTTTAAAAGTTTTTAAAGTTAAAAGTTCTAAAGTTCAAAATTTTAAAGTTTTAAAGCCCATATTTAAAGTTAAAGTTTAAAGTTTCCTTTAAATATTTGAAGAACAGCAACACAAGGAGTTGTAAATTTCAGCTTGCACGTTAAACTTACTCCTCTGATACGAAACTAGAGAATTACGATCGCGATCATCCTCCGAATGTTTTCTAAGTGAGACCTGGAACTTTTTTTTTCGTTGGAGCAAAAAAACTTGTACAACTATACGGAGCAATGTCAGTTGAACGACAATCCACATTAAGCCCATTTCTGGTTCAATCATCTTATTTTAGTTTCTCTTTGTTCGAATTTTTCTCTTTCCACGAATCAAGTTCCATCAAAGCTTTCCGCAATCTCAAATAAAAATATCTTATTTCGTAACTATACGATTTCTTTTTCTTGAAGATAAAAGGCAAAATTGAGAGGATCATTTTTCAGCCCGGATACGAAATTTTTAAAAATCAGCTTATTGAATCATTTGCTTGGACAATTCTGTGCGATTGCATATGTGGCGTGTATCTATACGCACCTCATGATCGCTCTCAATCGTTTCACCGCTATCGCCTTTCCACTCAAGAATCGTTTAATTTTCACTCCACGCAATTCAAATCTCATCCTTCTCGCTGTATGGATGCTCAGCGCTCTACAAGCGATTATTTACTCATTCCGTAAGCATTTCGAAGTCTCGTTATTAAATGCTTCGGCAAACTTGCAATTTTCCATGTTCGTTGTGATTTCTATTCGTTGTGATATCTATGTTGTGATATAGTTGTGATGTCGTGTCTGTGAGTATTTCTGTCTTTCTGTCCGTTTCTTCGATAGTTTTAAGCTAGCCGACAATCACTGAAGTTACAGGGGTTATCAAATTTGGTAGAAATACTTCACATTTTGAAATAACGCTGTTGACGAATACAGCCTTCATCTCGAGACGTCGTGAAACAACTAGGAGTGAGTGCAAGCACATCGAAGATGTGAATCGATTCCGAAATGGGTAGAAGTCCATCAATGGTATCGATCATACATGTCAAATTCCATAGTTGTAGTTTAAACGGCTTTCGAATTAAGAATACCGGACAAAGAGACCAACGAACATTGACATATACCTACAGTCGAGACGTCGCTGTACAAATAGCCAATGCGCTTTACAAATAGCCAATTTCTGAAAAAGCTTAAGACCTCAGTTTTCGAGGTTTGTCTTCGATGGTTGCTGCATAGGGGATGCTGTATACTTAACTAAGTCTAATTAATGAAGTTTTGAATTATAATGCTATTGACGGCCGAGGAGATTGTGCGCAATTCAAGTATAGATTACATATTGAAGTTGTTCACAGAATATACCCGCATCTAAGAATCGTTTTATAAGAGGAAATATCAGCAATCGTATATTCTGAAACGCAACAACGATACTTTACTGATCATAACCAATCGGAGATAAGTGCATCCGTATGCGTGTGTGTAACTCGACGATTATCAATGAAAAAAAGAAGTTGACGATCATTCAAAATTCGGCTAGTTGTTGAAAATGAAACGTATAATAATTAGGCCTTGTTTTTTTTTTTTCAGATTGATTAGGCAATAAAGTGTCAACCAAGCGTAATAGTTTCTAACAATAGTTGCGCTGGATATAACACAAAAATGTGTAATCAGAATATAACACATTGTTTTTGATTTTTTATAAACAGTTTACATTCAGTGAATGTTAGACGCGATGATTATAAAATTTCTTATCTATTTGTTGCTTGAAAACTAATTCCATCTGCAGAATCTTTGCGAATTTTTACTAGTATTACTAATATACGGTTCGAAAAGGTAATATAAAGATAAGTTGGATGAATATTTTATGGTTGAAATTATCGATGCTCATCGCCATCTTAATAAGGAAATATCGATGAAGGGTTTCGTTTCGAAAACGACAAACGTAAAAAAAAAAAGAATTAAACAGTAATCGCTTTTCGTGTTCAGTAAAATTCTTATTGCTTTTGTAAATGATAAAATGTAATTTTTTTTTTCAAAAAGCATATTTTTAATAACAGTTCATTTTGCGCGAATGATTACGAAATCGTTTAATTTTTTCTTTTTTGTTGAAGCACTCATAATTTCAGCAACATGTTCATTCTACTATTCACTACCCAATTACGGTTTTATTTATGCGCCAACTCATTGCGGTTATATTGTGAAATTCATCTATGATTTTTGTCAATTTATTTTTATAATTATAATTGTGGGAATTATTGATTCGGCCACGATATATAAAATACATAAGGTATTTTTGAAAAGGTTTTTTTTTAAACCAAGTAAATGAATGGAAACAAGAATCGACAGTGTTCATTAAAACCATATCTTTAATGAGGTGAATTAATGCAGTTTTAAAGATTAATAAGTGGAATAAGTTTCTCACAGTACCACTTATCCAGTTTTGCAGTAATGTTTCGGCAGGAAGTATGGGGGAAATGACGGAAATGACGTTTTATGGCCGAAAAGAATCTACGATGCCGTCATACATTATGGCCTAATACAATACAGTGCTTGCGGGCGGCTATAGCTCAATAGTAGAGCCCATAGTTCGCGTGCGGGTAGACCCGAGTTCGATTCCCGGCTGCTTCGCACCATACCACTGACAGCCCACCCAGCGGGTGGTTAACAACATGCTAAAACAGCCAAAGGGATGGCTGTTGTCATGCGTGCGATTGCCTCAGTAACATCGAGACATCGCACTGAAGGCCCGAGCGGTAACGTGCTAACGTACTAACAATGCTTGCACGTTGTCGAAAAAGCCCTGTGCTGGTATTGCCTAAGGCGGTTTGATATCACTTTATCTTCCGAGAGAGATTTTTATTCATTGAGAAACTCCAAACTCAATTGTTTATAATTTTTGATAGTTATAGGCGTTTGCAAATGTGAGCCTAAGTTCTGATGATCAACGAAGGAGGGCATACCGTGAAGCCCGTCTCTTTTTACAGGTTGGTTAACTTCAAACACGAACATATATCGCCAAGGGTGTTTCGCAGATTTCTGCTTCATTCACGAGAGATATCGATGGGTGTTTTTATTCAATCAAATTTAATCCATTTCGATTCCATTCAAATTATCGCATCCTCCACACATACAAGAAAAGAATGTACGCATACGCAGTATAGAGTGCAGATGTATATCGTACAAGCGGTACACATATATCATACACAAGTGCACAATTGTGTATGATACATGCGCCAGTGCATCGAACGTAGAGAGCGGAAGAAAACAAATACATATTAGACGCAAAATAGTTTTTATTCTTTATTCGATGAATAGAGGCTTTCATAACTGCCATTGTCACCGTAGTCATTAAAAAAAAAAATCTCCGCACTTTTACCAACAATTCTTTCGTTTGTATGTTTCATAAACACAAATGAGAATGCACGCCAGGGGGTTGGCTGGATGAGCAATATCGCAAATCTATCAGATCGGTCGATTTTTGCTTGTAAATCACGCTTATTCGGATTTTATCATATCTGAAAGCTCGTATGAGTTCTTCACTAAAAATTTTTTTTTCTGCAAACCGGCACACCCAGTAAACGACCAGACTGGTTGGAAACGCAGGCAAAATATTCACTTCCTTTAAGAAGGTAAAACTTGCATCGGGTCCAGTAAATGCTTTTGAAAAAGTGCGTGAGTGCGGTCGCAGCATGCAAATCATGCCTACCAAATTTCATAACTCCAGCTTCAGTAGTTCCATATTTTAAACTGGTAGACATGCACATACATACGCATGTATAATATACGTATATATATATATGTTTACACACATGTGGTGGAGACTTATCCGCCCGTTAATGAGCCTTGAACATTGCAAATTCGCCAAAGCACGTAAAAATCGGCTTCATAGCCGCCATTCCTGTTATTTGGCAAACCTTCAAACAGTCAGGTGCGGCTAAGGCAGCAAGCGGTCATATTTAGTCTTTTATACTTTTCTGTGTTTGCCTAAACAATTTTAAATTTCAGACAGTTATCACCCTTTCGGGCAGCCTATATCAATCCCCCTATCTGCTCTCATGTAAAGGATTGAATGATCGAATTATTTCTCTGGAAATCCTTCCCCCCTNGAGCGAAAAACAGATTCCTTCTGAGTGGAGTGGAGCTCCCCTCTTATAGTGAATTTTTCTTTCTCACAAACAGTCTCACAAAAACAATTGTCTCCCTTCGGCGGATCCATGCCTGAAATACAGCTTCCCTCGATACCTCATGAAATATAAAGCTGGAGGCTCAATGAGATGTATTACGCTGAGTTCGACGTTTCATTCTGATTGTTGTAGGCGTTTCTCCAAGATTCCGTATTTCTTACGGGTCTGGTGTCTTTTATGATCATTTCAACATTCATGCATACTCCGTGGCAAATTTTCTTTACGACTACTTTCGCCTGGGAAATGGTACATGCCGTTGATGGGTAAGTTTATCGTCTGCTCGTTACCACTAATTTCGGCGTTTGCTCGATGTTGGCCGTAAATGTATATAAAAACATCCATGGGCGTATAGACGGGGGAACGGGTGGATGAGGATTGGTTCTTGAAGCGTTTCTCGTGCCCCCCACCCTAATCCCCAACGGGTTTCGCGTAGCAAATATTTCTTCATTTTCTTGAATAGACATTTATATCTTTGCACCAATAATATAGTTGAAAATATACCTGTACTTGAGATATACTTGCTGACTAATTAAAAGAGGACTCATTTTACGGACAAAGTTTTTCCCGGATCTGCAAAAACAAACTGCGACTTTCTCAACAAAGCCGCTTCTTACTGACCAGCTTGATCGATGCCGCATCTTCTACTGACACTTCCACGGAGATTTCGAAGCGGAAGATAATTTCTGGTTGGGTCGACCTGAATGAAAAACGTTGACTGCATGGTGCTCGGGTTTCAGCGTATCTAATTGTTGTCATTTGAGAAATATTCAGTAAAGACAATGAAATTTTGGCGTAACAAAACTGACCATCTTATGAATTAGTCATATTTGATGTCCATTAAGAATTTCGTTCAAACAAGATGATATTACTTGTTTTATTCAACAGTTCTCTATGCTTACGTGCTAGTATCATGCCCTTAACGTTGAATTTTTTGCAATTTACAGGCTGTAAGCCGTCGAATGTCCTTCTTTGGATTTCACCGTCCCTTTGGAAGTGCCACTTCGAACAAACCTCTCCTTTAAGTTAAACTACCCGCCACCTCACCCATTTTACACGTCTACCAAAATACTATGTTCCCAGGGACCTGTATCCGATGGTTTCAAGAAAAAACTTCCCGTGCTCCTAAATATGGAAACAATAGTTAGTTTTCTCATTTTGCAATTCGTTTGGTTATTTCCATTTCTGTGCAATTTCGATTCCAAGGTGGCAGTGTTGTCAAGGCAGTTTTATAAACGAAATCTAATAAGCTGTCGCCGTACGGTAGGCTGTAAATACTAACTAACTAACGCGATTAAGTTAAGCAATTCTTTTTTCATTTAATGAGTAATAATTGATTAAGGCGACTACGTTAGTCCCATGTTTCCATATAGCTTATCGTTACGATAACCGCGTAGAATTGAGTTTCACCTAATGCAGTCTGCTGCCATAGAAACGATAGCCTCTTGAGAGAAAAACATTGGCTTTTCATCCTCAAATTTATATAGGCAATTTCTAAATTGGAAAAGAAACTTTTGAAGAAGATCAGATATTGCAAAGGTATATTCATGGAAGTGAGATGAAATGAATTTTTTAATGAAAACAATAATTTTTGAAAGTAATCCAGCTCTTGAAGCACTGTAGCGAAAATTACTTCAAATCGACATTCCAGAGCTGAATTCTAGACTCTATCCAGCTGGAGTCTACAGTTCTACAATTCTTCAGACGGAATTGACGGATTTTTAAAGAAGATAACAAATAAAGCGGTTTTTAGCGTGATCACGATTGCGTGTAATCCGGAGCTGAGTGCGGTGCTTCTTCATCCTTGCGCTTCTGGTCGAAAAGTGGTGACTGTGCGTTCCGAAGGCACGTCGATAAAGCGGATCGGAGCTGCAAGCCACTATCTTTGACACGCTTGACGTGACGATGTACAATAAGTTGCTTGCAAAGGAATATCGTAAAACCCGATTACAACCTCCCATATCATCGTTCCCCTCCCCCTTCCCCCCTTCCAACCCCTTCTTCTCACTCCACCTAATACAAATCCCTCTTTGATCATATGTTCTTCCTGAGCAGTTTATAGCACCTTTCAATTACAAAACATCCCTCGATAATATGTTTGCTTAACACATTCGGAATGTACAGGCCGAGTCTCGCTGCATCATAATTGGTTGCTTGGGAAGCTTGTGAATTTGAATTCTGCATAATCGGGCTGACAAATAAATGTGAATTAGTGACTGCGAAATAAGTGATGTAAAGAGCCTGTCGTTTAGGTGACACTTCGTGCTCATATTCAGGGAAAGGGCGTTCAGTAGCTCAGTGGTAGAGCTCGCGCTTCGCATGTGCGGAGACCTGGGTTCAATTTCCGACTGCTTACCCGACGGATCGCCAGCAGGCTGACCACTAGGCGTCCCGAAATTGGTCAAAACAATCATGAGTGGGCATGGTTGTCAGCGCATCGATACGGGAATCGATGAAATTACAGCTGACGTTGCAAAAAGTGATTTGGGGGGAATCAGTGATTCAGTATGAGGTGTCGAAATCTTTGGTCGTTTGTCTAATAAACCTGAATCAGTATTGCGTAACTCATATTTGTCAACAATCCCGTTAGTATAGATCATTTTGGTTTTTAAGTTATAATTAATTCTCTCAGCCCATCAGTATGATCACTTGCATGTAATTCATGTGAAGTACGGGGAAATTTTGGCAATTTTCTTTGAACTTCTTGCGTATTAGCAATTGATATCTTTGTATACTCATTGCTATGTGCAGAATTCTTTATTTATGTAAATAAAGAACATTCAATTCAAAGAAGCCGTGTGAAGATCGAGCAAGTACTGCGTATATTAACGATAGGTGGAGGAAATATCTATCAAGCTTTGCTTCCTATTAAACGACCAAGTAAGGACAACAACCAAACGGATCCCTGGAAAACTTACAATTTCTATTTCTCTGCATTTAAGCTTTTTAGGTCTTTTCCCTTGTCCGACGTTAGTCCACCATACGTGGCCATCATGAAAAACTTGAAAAGCTTTCCGCACACCTTTGCGGACTACATGTCCGGGGAATCATGCAGAAGGCGGTAAGGGAATTAATGCAAATGCAAAACGCGGATCACAACTCCGCGCAATTGGATATACTGCTTTAGTGCTGCGGCGGATTTTTCGGAAAGAGTAATTGCGGACAGTAGTATGCGACATCGAAGAAAACCGCGGAAATTAAAACCAAACGGTGTTCGAGGCGATCAAAACGTTTTGTTGGTTTTCTTAAAAGTTTGAAATTGGGTCGGGAGACTTATGGCGTAGGCGAAATCCAAGAAGGATCGGTTGTAGGTTGTGAGGTTCTGCAGAGCTGGGTACATTCGAAAGAAGCGAATATTCGAAGATCAAATTTCTGGAAAGCGTCTATTAATCTGTAATAACGTTTTAATCTGTAAAGCGTCTAATCTGTAATAATCTGTAATAACGTAGTCTTGTAAGCTTCAGAGAAAGCGCTTACAAATCCAAACTGTCTCGAAAATAAGCGTGTATCGAAGGCAGGCTACACAGAAACCGAAGGGAGGGACTTACCTTTGAGATTTTACGGTCGTTCTCATGCGGTGAATTAGCTAGTGGTCTTGTGGAACAAATGGTTGGTCTTTGAGTGATCGAGCTTCTGTGCATACGTAAGCAGGAAACGCGTAATATAAACGGCATAACGCGCAAAGGCGGATATGCCACACAGCGGATGAACCGCAGGAGGAGAATGAGGAGGAAAACAAATATACACGTAAACCAAAGTTAGGAACGGTTAGCATGCTATAACGTGGTAAAGACCTGCGAAACAGTGCACATGTAAAATGTATAAGAAACTGCAGTAAAGCCGGCTACATGCATGGAAAACAATGCAAGGATATATGTGAGCATACCAGAAGAAGTGAAATCGTGCAGAACAAGAATAACGGCGGGGAAAAGGGGTCAAGCAATGTATACTCTCTTATTTGACCATGTGGTTCTGGTAGCGGATTTTCTTTTTAAAGATCTGTGATCATCTCGCATTTGCGATTTCATCTGGCATAGAATTGCATGCATTTATTACTCTGTTTGAGAAAAGTGTTTGAATATGTTCAGTCTGCATCTGTTAACAGTGAGCCTGAAGGAATTTGTTGAGAGAGTGCGGCCATTTGCGGGGGGTGGGGGGGGGATGGGGGACAGTTCAAAGAAATAATGAAAGGGGATGGCAGTATTTCTACGAGCTATACAATACGTCACACAGAGATCAAAGTAGAAGCGGTGCCACTAAAGCGTCTGCAAGCCCAGAGCGCTGAATCATTATATATGGTTAGGAGTCGGAATTGATCGAGCATATCGCCTTCTGACAAAGCTAGCTAGGGTCTATGAGTGAAGCGGACAACGTCAACAGTAAGTAAGAAGAAAGCTGGAGGTCCATACGGTTATTGGGGAGGATTACTGGAAACTTAGCGCTCATCACTAGGTTCACTGGCCTGCTTCTTCATGCTTCTGAATAGTGGTCTATCATTTGCGCATCGCCACTAGGAGTTCTGCCCGGCACGTCAGATATGAGCAACCTCACCATCTAAAATTTATTTTTTCAAATTTAGTCCTTCTCCTCCCTCGAATTTTTTGAAGATTAAATGGATACTTGGAGATTAAATGGACACTTGTCCGAAAACCGCGTAGATTTCGAACATATTCGCATTCATCTTCGATCCGTTTGGCGGTCGCGGTCGGTGGAAGATGCGCGCGGCTTAGTAGAGTGTAGCGGTTAGAAAGAACTGTTAATAGGATGTTTCTGTGCTAAAATAAGCGGAGAAAATGCACTAATTCATGGTCACTTAACGCACGCAGTTTTCGTCGTTTCTTTATAAGGCCGATCGCACCACAGCGTGAAGATTAAACCCTTTTTTTGTGTAAACGCATCCAATTAACATTAGTGATCGTTCAGGTCTGTCGATAGGCTGTTTTACTGTGACAAGTAATGAATGCTGACGTGGTAGTGCCTCAAGAGCTGAGCACTTTTCATACGATATGTGCGATCACTGCGATCGAAGCAAACAGTTCGCAACCGAATAACGAACTGATTACAAAACTCAATATCTCGGCTAAAAGTACGTTTTGCTTTAACTCTTTCTCGTTTGTCCTCATCATTGTCTTTCCCGTCGTTTTTATTTTCTTGTTGATTTCTTCGAATAACAAGCAAGGAAACTGTGCAACAATCATTCAAGATGTCTCCTATACTTCACTTTGTTTTTAGATGCAATGCTTTTGGAAGGTTTACCATCTAAGAACAGACAGATGATTATGCAAATGTCGTTATTTATCGTTCGGAAGAGTATTGAAGCAATCGTCAAATACGGATTGACGCAGCCAATCGATTCATTGCGAGAATTTTTGGAAAACATTTGTGCTTTCTATCGATCACATGATGCGGTAAACTACTCGTTCCTTTTCACGCTTATCGTTTTCCTTAAATTACTTTAAAAAAAACAATATATTTTAAAAATTTCGGGCGGCAGTAGCTCAGTGGTAAAGCCCCCGCTTCGCATGCGGGGAGACCTGCGTTCGATTCCCAGCTGCTTCCCACCATACCACTGACAGCCCAGATGCTGTGAACAAATAGCTACAACAGCCAAAGGGATGGCTGTTGCTTGGCGTGCGAATGCCTCAGTAACATCCAGACATCGCACTGAAAGCCCGAGCGGTAAATTTTAAAAATTTCGGGCGGCAGTAGCTCAGTGGTAAAGCCCCCGCTTCGCATGCGGGGAGACCTGCGTTCGATTCCCAGCTGCTTCCCACCATACCACTGACAGCCCAGATGCTGTGAACAAATAGCTACAACAGCCAAAGGGATGGCTGTTGCTTGGCGTGCGAATGCCTCAGTAACATCCAGACATCGCACTGAAAGCCCGAGCGGTAAGAATAAGAAAGAAATAATATTATAAAAATTTCAGTAAATGGTCATGTGTCTTTGCTTGAGTCTCACTTTAGAATTTCCCTAAAAATGGCTATTCTTAGTTTATTTTGCCTCTCTTTTCCTCATTCTTTTTTTAGCGTTTTATAAATTCTGATAAGTGTTAAGATCGTTTTGTCGTGGCGCACTAAATAATGCCTGCGTTACATCTTGCAACTGCTCGGGTCGCAGAAAACCAAGTCTTATTTCGTTCATTTCCGATCAGTTCGCGAAATCGGTTAGATTGATGGGAGAATTCGCACAAACGCATATCGTAGTAACAACCCTTCTTGATATGCAGTTCACATTGTTGGCAAGATCTCTGTTTAATTTCCTACTCCTCCATCCCATGGCTTTTGACTTTTTGGCTCTGTTTCCTTTTGATATATTTAAGAAAACTGACAGGGTTTATTTGTTCAGTTGTTTATTTTTCGTTATTTATTTCATGATCGATTTTAAGATTGGTGGTATTAACGAGGAGGTATCGTCAGCGATACTTAGAATCATTTCAAATGTTTGTATGTTACTTGAAAAACCGATGGGTATTCCAACTTTGGATTCGCTATTTCGTGTACTCAACAAACTTGTTTCAACAGTTGTGGAAGTAGATGTATTGCGAAAAGGTTATCAGTTCACTGCTGTTCTTTTTTTTAAAGGAAGAGGAGAGAAATCTGTTTATATCCCTTGCTAAAAAAAATGGAATTTTTAGAATTTTTACTCAGAGAGCGAATAAACGAAAATTGGAAATTAAGAAGCATATTGCAATACAAAAATATGAGTACAGCATATCGTATTTCCTCAAACAGTTGTAGTACGATAAAAAAAGCCCATCCAAAGAGGGGCATGTGTTTGACAAGAGCCTTATATTTTTCACGGCGCTGCAGCAGGAGCCTCAATTTCGAGGGGAGTAAGGGGTGGGAGTTATGTTGAAAGAAACGCAGGTTATCAAACAGTAAACAGTGGAACATTGTGGCGTTCATTCTTTTCATTCATTTATTCAATGATCGTGTTGATAGTTATCGATAAAATTAACTTATTATAATTTATCGGTTTCGTCGAGCATTGTTCATTAAGCGGTAAGCGAAAGGGAGAAACTGTGAAAAGAGAAAACGAAGAACTTTCGTTGTTGGCTATCATTGATCGTATTTGATTAGCGGTAAATGAGCTAAAATTGTTTGGTGCTTTTTGCATATTTGAAGACAGGTAAATGCCACAGACCAACGCGTTTATTTTTTTAAAGTTGTAAGTATTGTTGTATGACTAATTTATCGTTTTTTGTTTGACGAGTAAAATGTACCGTGTTGTATCGCAAAAAATATTACTTTAGGCTTACAGTTTTCTAAAGTGGGAGGCTTTTGCTTAACGTGGTGCTATATTGGGGATGATGTAGTTTTTCATCGCGGTGCTTACGAAAGAGTGATGAATATTATTATGTCGTTGGAGCGGTAGGAGTTTTATTTTATGGACTATTCAGAAAGGATTTGTTACAGAATTGAGTTCTTCTAAAAGGATGCCATTAGCAGCAGCGATAGTACACATATGCTTGGAATTATTTCAAGCAACAAATCGAGATGTGCGAATTAGGTTGGTGACTTTTACTAATAGTTTTATTGCTTCCGTCATTTTTATTCTTCCGTTGCTGTAATTGCCGATGCGTCACAAATTCGTTATCCTCATAGCATCATATTTTCGTTTTCTGTTGTGCTCTGTCACGTTACAGTTTAATGTGCCTGCAAGAATAAAGGCTGAGGTAGGGTCATGCCATTTCTCAGGAATAAGTGGGACATAGAGTTCGTACCACAGAAGTGGTGCAGTAATGTCACTATATTTAAATGTTTTGTTTTTGTGCTAAGTTGTACATGGTACAGCCCTATTAAAACTAAACTCAGAAGTAGAGCGCACGGTTCATGGCAGAAAGTTGGGCAGTAGTATTATTAAGTAAGGAGCGTCTTATTCAATAAAGATGTTTTATACTAGAACTGCTTGAAACAGTTGAATCTATGTTTTTGGTTTCCCTTCTTTGCTAGCCAAATTGTAGTATATTTGGGTGCAGTCGTTCGTATGATTTTTTCTGTATTTGGTCATCGCATGTTGCCGTACTTAGTATTTATCATTCTTACTAGTTGGCTTCCAGCTGTAGGATCTGTATACGCGTAAATCAGGGTGGTGGTGAGGCGAAGAGTTGATGATGATGGCAGTCATAAGTCACAGTTCAATTCCAAGCCGAGGTTCGCAACCGATAAAAGAAATAATATGAAAAGGGAGTGTTGAGAAAAGAAATGAGCAAATTGTTGTTGAAAATGACTTTGCTCAGGCCTTCCTGATCGTCATCTACAGTTGCAACGAAAGCCGGAACTGGTAGGCTAAGACAGTGTTGATGTCATCTTCCCATACATAATGGTTTTGTCTGCTTCATGAATTATATGAAATATCATTTAGGCTTTCGGCAGCACGCGTTTTAAGGCGTTTCATTGTCGGCGCGAAACGTTCGGACAATGTCTATCAGGTTGCGTTCGTATTACCCGGAATCCTTTCAAGAACACACAAGGTGGCTACTACCGACCAGAACTCATTCATTCTTCTCGAAGCCTTGTTGGTTTGATTTTGCGATTCTTATAGGCTCATAATTTCAGCTGTTTCGGGCTGATGTTTTTGATTGTAACCCTGGAGCGTATTGTGCGTAGAAATTTATTTGGTTTTATAAAACTAGCGGAGAGAAGAGGAAAAGTTGTGATAAGAAGGGAGAAGGTGAATATGTGGAGGGGGAGGGTAGAAAGAGCAGGTTGATGTTTTAACCGGAGGTTGAACAGCCGGTTTGGTGCTGTCCCGAAGATTTGAAAATTTTTGTTTGTACGATCGCAGTGAATGACGAGACACTTTATCATTATTATCATTATAGCATTTTGCGCTGTATGAAAAAAGTTGACTGAAAGGAATATTATAGATTGCTGCGAATGCGATCGAAGCAACAATGAATAACAAGGTGTTCGACCGAGAACGAGCCCATAAAAGCGATGAAGCTACTGCGGAATGTGGGAACGGAAATGGGCTGTTGAAGGGGCAAATTATTACGATCGCGGCAAAACCTTCTCAAGGTGTCGGTGAAGCTGGTGATGATGGCGAATGCGGTGGAATTCCGCCAACGGACATTTTCACTGATGATAATAGAAATATTATCGGAAATACTGTAAGTTGTTGCTGTGTTTCCTTTTTTTTATTTTAATTTTCGAGTACTAGACAGACATTTAGCAGGCATTGTATCTTTTTCTAAAGGTGATTCTATGGAAGTCCATATTTTAAATGCTAGTAATAGGCCATTCATTGAGGAATAAAATTCCCTTAAAAGCACGTGATAGGTATGCTCAAGAAGAGATTACATACGCACAGGGCAGTCGATTTGATGGATCGTGCGTGGTTCAAGTATAAAAGCCTTCATTCGAGCTATCCATCTCACACTGGCAAAGCCCAAATGTAAGATACAGTGGGCAACTTCTGGGGTTGAATTCTGCCGAAAACGATGCTTGCAAGTTTATCTGCGGTTCATAAATTGTTCGTTTTAGCAGTTATGCTTCTGTTTGTAGATGAAGCAAATCGCAGCTCGGTTGTGCGGTAATGTGGATTTCCGTGTTCGAATGTGCGTGATTGATTGTATCAAATTTGTTTATGTGCGGTGCGTGAGGGCGCTGGGGAAGGCGATTGAAAAAACTGTCGAAGATGTGGGCACTCTTTTACTGGAAGACAAATACAAATGGTTCGTTTCAATTTTATTTATGTATCTTTTCACTATGGTTCGAGGTGTTAAAGCGGATCGGTTTTTGGAGGAGCGAGGAGAGGGGATGGGGGTTAAAGATGGAAGGCAGGGATGACGCTTTCGCAGGTGGTTTCGATTCTTTGAAACGCTACCGTTTCATTGAGGAAGTTTCCAACTGGGACTTAATAATGGGAGCACCATATGAACAATGATTGTCCAAAGAACATGTTATGAGCGAACTAATGAATAGCGAATTCAGTAAAATCTTGTATGCAGTATTTTTTCTGATCACTACCCACCCCCTCACTTTCCCACTCCCACATTTATCCTGTTTGGCGCAGGTCATCTCCGTCCTCCTTAACACAACCGTCATTTTATATTCTGTCCTTAGGGATACACCACTTTTTGCAAAATCTAAATTTTAGTATTATGTCGAATTGAGTCTCTCTCTTTTGGAGATGCCACTTCTCGTAAGCCCATCTCAAGATGCAGTTTCCGTTTTAAGTCCCTCGCTTTTTTTAGCGAATGAATTGCTGTATGAGGTTATATTCAGTATTCTGCATCATATATATACACATATACATACATATATATATATATATATATATATATGTTTGTATATATGTCAGTGATCATTAACGGAAGTGCAAAAGTTTGAATTCCTGCCTAAAGAAGGTTTGTGCAAGCCTTCGTCCCCTCTGTTCTCCTCCACTCCTCGCCACATCTCTTCTCTCTCCCCCTCCCCCCTCCATCCCCATATTCTCAGTGTTCACTCAGTCCTCTTTTTATGTTGATCTTTTCGAATTTATCGTAGTAATGCATAAGTTGGAAACGTTCATGGCGATCTGTGCTGGGATTTTCCGACGATTTTGGTGTGAATGTCCTGAACGTTGAAGTTTGCATTGCTGCATGGAGAGGGGGTGGCCATAAATATCAGAACTTTTGTGGGAGGGAGGCTTATGGTGAATTCCATAAGAAAACGATTCATTTTTTTTTTCAGTTAGCGACATCTCTCTTGGCTATTCGGGGGTTTAACGCTGTTATAGGATGTTAACGCTTAACGCAAATTTTCAGCATTCGTGAAAAGTCAATCGCTCTCTTGAGATTAACACGCAATAAGGCGTTAAAGGAGGAAAGTTTGAAGCGAAAACTCTTGGGATTGTGCCGTGCGATAAAAATTCAAATTTGGCAAAATGGGGATATTCAGATGCCATTTCAACAGGTGAGGTGTATTTCGAGCTTTTTTTGTGCGTTCGATGAAGAATGAAGGGTTTCTCTTAGTTCAATTGAGGTTTTCTTGGAGGATTTTTAAAGTATTTTCGTTTATGTGGTAAATATATGTTGAGGGCATTGTGACGAAATGATCTATGAGCTCCAACATGGACGTTGTTTAGATCCTAGCGCTAACCTATGGCTAAATTATTCCTATCGTATAATACTGGCACTACCGAATTGATAGCGGATTTGCCCACGAAGCTGAACGTATCTGGAGGAGAGCTGCATACAGCATACGGAGAGAATCGAAATCTGATCGGAACTCTTCATCATTGCAACGTGGTCGTAATGAACAGGGGAAGATCGCACCATGTTTAACTCTAACCATTAGATGAGGGAGAGAGCTTCGGATGATGATAAAAATTCGTGCGGCTATGCCACTGAAATCTGAATCTCCTAGCAGCAGGCGCTGTGAGAATGGTCCAAGTCGTTCAGGATCTACAAAACCTAATAGGCTGAGGGTTTAAAACATTTTGTCGACCTTTTCTTAGGTTCCATTGGCATCCAGTTACCTTTGCGAGAGCACTGCGAGTAGGGAAACAGAATGAGAAAAAGTGGCGTTCATTCATTTTAGTAAAAGCGTGCCATTATGTGAAAAAATCATTCTTTTTTAGCGAAGCAACCGGCGAAACGGCGTATTAATATCTTATTTTTGTCACTCTTATATAGAAATTTTACATTTGAGCATCCGGTTCCACGCTTTTTTTAAAGATGTGTGGAATGCTGCTGCACGCGAAAGTGACCGACCTTAGTGAGATACTAAAATCGGACGGAAAAGCTTTTGAAGAACTAATCGAGTGCTTCGCATCCTGCGCGGTGGTAAATCGATCGGCCATGGAACTAGTTGTTGAAGTGGATGAAAACTTCAAAAAACTAGGTGAGTGCGACGGACTGATTCGATTTGAAACAAATGGGGAGCCAATTTTCAAGTTATTATTATGTTGGAGGCACACATGGCAGAGTGCTCATGATGGGGTCCATCTAAGCGAAGTGCTTCTAGCCTTGGATTAAATGGTTCATGGATGTGTTCCCCCCCCTCCCCCTCTGCTTCTCTCTCTTGACGTAAATCGCCTGCTGTAGAACACTGATGCGGGTGTTCGGACATTAAGGCGAATGTAGCATATGAGCACGCTACCTCACCCCCTCCCCTTCTTTCCCCAGCTGCCCTAATGCAGGAGGGGGGAGAATCATACAAGCGTTCGGGAGTTTGAGCGAACGCAAGCTATGAACTCCATTGTTTTTATGAGAGCTCGCTAATTTCTGGAATTTTGAATTCCATTGCATTTAAAAAATATTTGATTTGATGAGTAGCTTGTGGGGTGATCGGCAAACGGGTTGGCATGTCGGAACTGAAATAGTGCAGAATTTTGCATTTTGCTTCAGATTTTTGTTCTCGAATAAGGCTTCGAAGTGGTATTGGTATATCAGATTTGAAGAAACTGTGCTACAAGTTGATAAAGTGTGATGCAGCCGGGGTAGGTGGTTATTTGTTTCTTTTTAAAGTCACTGTTTTTCTTTTTAATTTTTCTCAATGTATTGAGTTTAAGTGGTTAAGTTGAGTAAGTTAGAAATATAGTTGAGGAAATGGAAGCAATTACAGTTGGCGTATTTTCACGTGGGAATTGTGTATCAAAATATCGCGCAACTTTGTCACGACATTTTTGTATAACACGGAAAAAATATGCATCCTACAATTGGACGTTTCATTAAATGCATGGACAAATATTTTTCTGTTACTTTTTTTATAGACGGTGGGTCTCATGAGCAAATGTAGTGTGTTCACAGTTTTTACTGGAAATATTTGTTTGAAATTTTCGCGGAATCGCATCTACTCAGTTACCGTGTCACCTGAAATAAAACCCCTCGACATTGCGCCCCATTCGAATACTGCTTCCACTCTCCGTCCCCTCCTCCTCCTCCTCCTCCTCCTTACCCGTTAGAAAGCGAAGAACTCTACTCTTACTTCTGCCAGCTTCAGTCACTTCTACCTACAAATTCGTTAGCTTTGTAAGTCCTGGAACTTCGGCGACATGATGCGGTACGTTAAGCCGTATTCTGGAAACGTGGCGAAGTAAAGAGAGCTGTGTTCTCAGTGCTTGTTCCTGTTGTGTTAATGGAAGGTTAGGATAACTGACTCGTTTTTTCCTGCCACTCTTTCTTTATCCTTGTCTTCTCAGGTCGAATAGATTGCATTTTATGCTTTTAATGTTTTTGTTCCTCGTCTCTTTCAGATCCCCTTCCCCCCTCCCCCCGGGCGGCCCTTCCGGCCATCCAGTCTCTGATCTGGAGCGCGCTAGTTTTTTTTTCTCGTCACTTTGTTAATATTTTTCTCAAATTTCAGTCGGCGATGTTGTATTGTGAAAGTAAGATGGCGTTTACGAGTTCGGTTGAGCAGCGACTCGCATTCGAAATCATTTCACTGCTGATAATGTGCGAGTTTTATACAGAATTACGGAAAGGAGGTCGTAGGATGCTACATGATTTTAATGTGGAAAGTGTGTGCAAATCGATCATCGATCGATTTTCAGTCGAATTGGACGGTGCAGACTTCATCGAAACAGGTAAATGATTTTTCCCGGTCGCTTTCAAGTGACCTTTTCCCAACTATCTTTTCGCAGAAAAAAGTGGGAGGCCTTCTTTCTCGAGGTCTTTTACTTGGGGAATTGAGAGAGGAATTCGCCAGGCCTGTCTTTATGTTATGATGAGGTTTTTCTGAGAATAATGTTAGTAGGAGTAAAGCTAGAGGACGCTGTTCACATATACATGAAAATACGTATGAAAATTTTGAGGTTCTGGAAATTCTGGTTGAACGAGGAAACGGTGACGTAGAGTGGATATTTTTTAGCACTGTCCGCTCCTCTTCGAGATCCAGCTGTACACTTTGCTTTTGTTTTTTCAGAGATAGTGTCTGTGCTTAACGATTTTCGATAACGGACTCCGAATGTCGAGGAAATGTGGAGAACTTGATTATGCTTGAATCCTAAATTATGCCTATGTCTGGAGGGAGGCGAGGACGTTGCAGGGGTCCTTTCCTCTCTCCTGCATCCATCATAGCAGCGATATGGCTGATTGTTTCAGTTAAAAGTATTTGCCGTGAATGTTTGTTTCTTTATAGCGGTGATAGGCGACTACGATACGACTGTCGTTCGACGTGCAGTAGGCATTTGTATTATGGGTGCTGCTTTTCGTTGCATTGGCTCTAAAGAAAGACGATATCGAGTGAGTGTAATTCTTTGTGAGGTCATTCTAGCTGAATAAATAAACGTTTTATTCTTCCTTTCGTTTTTTTTTTCGACGGGGTGAACGTTTCCAGAATTGTCAGTAAGAGGTGGCAAGGGACAAGTTTGATGGATTTGGCTGCTTACCCGACGGATTGCCAGCAGGCCGACCACCAGGCGTTCCGAAACTGGTCAAAACAATCATGCGTGGGCATGGTTGCCAGCTGCATCGATACGGGAATCGATGAAATTACAGCTGCCTTTGCATCCTCTTGCTTTGCATGTCGTAGCTGAGCTTATCCTCCGCATCATCGTCCTTCCGCGCAATTGAGAGATAGTATCCGCAACTTGTAGATTGGCCTTAGTCGACGCAGCAGGTTGTTCGCGTAAATGAAAAAGTAAAGCTAAAATAGAGAGCAAGGAAAAAACGAAAAAGGGAGGAAATTTGAAGGTGAATTCACAAACAATATCGCTGAAAGTTGAACTCGTTAAAGTATGGGTGTGTTTATTCATTTCTAAATTAATATGTAGATTTATTCATTTCTAAATTCATTGCGTGTAGTTACGCAGCTTGAATACCATATATTTTGTTCCATGTGTTCCGATGCGTTTAGTTTACTAACCTTCGTCGTTCAGTTTAGTTGAAAAATTCACTTGATGGAAATTTGAAGGAATACAGAAAGTTATTTACGTGCCGTTCATCTTAAATGATCTACTTCTTTTCATATACGCAGTAATGAAGTCTTTTGAGTTCTCTGGTGTTTTATGAAGGGATGTTAAGTTTAAGGAAGAGATAATTTTGTTGAAGCGGAAAATTGTGAAAGGCATTCATTGCTTTTATTTTCTAGTTGATTTCTTTCCAGAAATTATTCTATGCATAGACCTGTCTATGCTGTTGTACACGTTATCTTCCAGTTAATTACTTGTGCTCTTCGTATCCTAAGTTTCACTCATTAGTTAGGTGGTAACTGTCTTACTCTTAAACAGGCATATATATTCGTTGAGAAGAATTCAGTGACTCTCCTTATATGCAGATAATGTTGTATATTTTCATATGTATGCCCCATCCAATCGATCTAGGTATTTTTCGCCTGAAGAGGCAGTAATAGGTCGAATTCAATGTGCATAAGTATTTGCAGTTGCTTTCGAGGTGTATGCTGCATGTTCTCGAATGGCGCACGTCTGCTGTTCGACTGATATCGATTGCTGCAGAAGAGGCAGCTTGCGATCTCGCAAAGGTTATTTGGTTTCAGATGAAAGATGCCGGTGATTATATTTCACCTCAAACCTTTCTGGGGAATCGTGTGGAGCAGTAATTTCCCATCTTGCTCGTGATTCATATTATGAATGGATTTATTGTCAGCAGTCCATGTGGGAGAGTTGGTATTCACTAGGAGTACCGAACCCCCCAGTTTTTTCACCCACACAATTTCCACAGCTTGTTTTTCCAGGTAGATTTTGCTTTATACGTATTCCAGGTATAAGCTTCGGATAAGTCACAGTTAAGCAGGAAATGCTTACGTTTATATTTGCAACAATTTGAATTCACATTGACACAGAGCTTTAAAGTTCAACCACAACTGTCCAATTCTCACTGATGGGAAATGATCTGATCTTATGCATACCCGTGATTGTTTCAGGGAATGGAAGAGCCCTCAGTTTCGATGTTGTGTTTTAAATATGCAAATACTCTTCTGTCACATATTTGCGTATCCGGTGAAGCATGGCAGCTGGTGCGATCAGCTCGTTTGGTGACCTCGCTACTCGATTTGTGCAACGAGAAGGCATTTTTTGAGACAGCTTGCCTTTTGAATGGTCAAATGATTTCATTGCTGGATAGAAGTGACGCGGTGAGTCTTCTGCGTGATAACAGATAAGACGTAAAGGTTTAAGAAACGTTTTGTTCGAGCTGAGGCCGTTCGGTTCTTTCATCGCGGTCGCTTTCGCCATTGGACCATTTTGCGACTGCCGCATCCGTTATTGAACCTTCGTCAAGCTCACTTCCATTACTGCGCGTTGGTCTCTTCTGCTGTGATCACTTATATCACTGAACAATTCGGCCGCGGTCTTTCCTATCACAGCAGTTCATCCACGCTCACTTTCTGTACAGGGCTCCGCCGGACGGGAGTTTATGTTAAAGGTTGTATAAAGGTTGTATAGGTAAAAGAGGCTGGAGGGGGACGGGAAGGGGAAGAGAGAAGGGTTAAGGGTCCAAACTTATCGAGAGGGCATTTAATCGGAAGGGATTGTACTCACAGTTGGTGTTTAATAATATTCTGGCTTAACTCAGATATTAGTTTGGCTTTTAGATATGCTATTTTTCTTGTATTGTTCATCATGTTACGTTATCAGTAATACGATGAAAAAGAGCAAAATAGGTGAATGGAAAGACAGATAGAGACAGGAAGAAAAGCTGAAACGTACGCACAGCGATGAGAATTTAGCTTCACATAATTTCTGGATGTTCAAAAATTTCCGTTTATAGAGCTGTAAACCGATTGTTTTACGTGCAATGATCACTTTCGTAGTCGATGTAGCGCAATGGTTTCCGAATGAAAAGGAACCGGAGGACAGCTATTTGGATGAAGAGGAAAATGATGATTCGAGCCGAAGAAAACGACGAGTGCCTCAGTTTGTTTCGGCTGTTGAGGTAATACTCAAACGGTGCGTCGTTTTCTGTTTTTAATTTGTTTTTTTTTTTCCGAACACAAAATGATACAACGTTTATTTTAATATCTTGAATTCGATGTGCCAGCCTACTGCCGTTATATCGGCCATAGTTCGAAATTCGCCAAATAGGGGAAGGTTGTCATTAAGGGTTAGGATGGAAGAAGGGGGAATGAGGTGGTTAGCTTAGTAACTACTTTTTGAGCTATCATTTCAAAGAAAAGCAATTTAAAAAACCGACGTGGATATAAGACTTGTCGACAGCAATTTGAGAATTCGGAAACATGGGAATGCTAGGTTTTGAGATGTTCGAGGATTTTTCATCTTTGTCGAACAGTGCTGAATTTCCAGAACAAAGCATCTGACATCTTCACGTGAACTGAAAATACGTTTATTGGTTCTAAAGCTAATAGAATTAGCGGTGTTGGCGCTAACGCACTTCTCGAACACCCTGTGCCCGCTGGTACACGAGAACTGGCCCGGAGTGAAGTTGAATGCTAACGGGGACAACTTCTTGGCCCGGAAGCATGCTCTGAAGGTTAGGCGGTTTTTTATGTGCTTAGACAAATTTGTAGTTTTCAGTACTTATGAAGGCAACGCCATATCTGCTTCCCTATGTGTCTCTGCCTCTCCGGTACTTTGGAATCGGAGACCACGATGGCTAGAGTTATGAACTTTGATAGTTATAATCTAAGCCGTGGGTTCACTACTCTTGACAGTTTCAGACTGGTTTACCGACTGCGGAAGGAGTTATACACATTTAAGGTGCTTCTGTGCTCTCTCATTTTCATTTCGATGTGTATGACTACCTTTCTACCTCTCTGACCAATACTTCCAACTCGTAAACCACTGAAGCCAGAGTTACGATACGTGGTGGTGGGTAAAGGTCTTGCCAGTACGTTCAGCTGTTCGACTTGCATACTTCATTTGCTCGGTCACAGCAACAAGAATGTTCAGTAAGGCTCGTGTGAGCATCAGGTCTTACAAAATCCACTGTTACTCATTTGCAAGCAGTTTATGGAAATCAATGAATCTGCTCAGTTACCAAAGCGTATATCGCACCAGCCTCTTGTTGCGCATTCTCGCTTGTCGTCCATAATCACCTGACATGTCATCATGTTTTTGGTGGTTACCGAGACGTCGAGTAAACTGCATAAGTTACTGTGTTAATCATATTAGATAATATGGTTGGCGAGTAAATAATGGTAGATGGTAATGTTGCCGAGTAAACGATGTTGGATAATATGGTTGCCGAGTGAACAATGTGCAGTATATGCCGTCTTTTGAAAAGCGGACTGTCATCAATATATCTCCTCGTTCTGCCGATGTAATTTCGGGAGAACGAGAAAGGGCTGGGGCTTCCACGCTTCTGCGGGAGTTGAAAATATATGTTCAATGCTTTTTTTGCGAATATTCGAAGTGGTTTGTTTTGGTTTGGATTCGCCGTGTTGGAAGCAGTGAGTTCTTCTTCTGGAGGGATTCCAAAAGTCGGCTTTGGATGAGGTCTTTCCATCTAACACATGCCAGTCAATAGGTTCTTTGTCATGCTGTCTGGCCACCTAATATTCGAACAGTGTGAACTAACCTTAATTTTGTCACTTGCTTGTTTCTTCGATGCTTAGGTGTCTTCTAGCTTTCAGGTAATTGTAGCAATGTGCCAAATCACAGGCTCATTTATGTATCGTCGATTCACTAAGGAAATCTGGCCTTCTTTGCAAGAGTCGATGACTAGGTTGTTGGCCGACGCAGAAAAGCGGTCAGGCGACGGAACTATAATCTCTGAATCATACAAGTATCAGCGATCGGTCTTAAAACAGTAAGTTTTTATCGCTTGATTTCTACGACGTGATATTGTTGTATAGCTTATGTATGTGCCACGCTATTCCAAGTGAAAGCTTCTTTCGAAAGCGGCTTCCTTCTCTTTCTGAGAATGCCGAGAAATAATAACTGCCTGTTCGATTTAGTCCACCATCCTCAGTGGCAGCACGAAATACGAAAGACTTTCACACAGAACGCCACTCAGCAGAGTCAAGAAAAGTAATACTTTCCTCGATTTAATCCGTCAAGAAAATTAATACCTTCCTTGACTTAGTCCATATCCCAAATTAATTTCTCACTGTTCATAAGTTTGCGAATTCTTTATCCATTTATGGCATTCAGCGGTGAGGTGGTGTGTAATTTTATGTTTCCAGCTCAATTTTTTTTATGTACAGTGTTTTGGGCAAGCAGAAAGTTGTTATAACTGGAGTTGTAAGAGTCAATGATGAAACATTGAGCATTTTGCAGAATGTTCGCCGAGTTTTTATACGTCAAATTCTAATTCCAGCTCATTTTTTTTGTGTACAGTGTTTTGGGCAAGCAGAAAGTTGTTATAACTGGAGTTGTAAGAGTCAATGATGAAACATTGAGCATTTTGCAGAATGTTCGCCGAGTTTTTATACGTCAAATTCTAAACATATGCAGCTGCCTTTTCAGTGATTATGTCACGATCTGTCGTTCTTGCGTTCTAAGTTTTTCTTTTCGATCTCCTTGAGTAGGGTGAAGCCAAGACTAGCAAGAGCAATTGACCATGTCGATGTGGTCACTTCATCATGATAAGAATAATATGCCTCGAACATAGGACAGTTTGGGGAACTTCGCTTCTGGGTTTTTGGATTGACTTGTTTCATCGGCGTAAGATTTTTTATTATGCCGGCAAGGTATGTTTCAGTGAGATCGTTAGTTTGGCTCGGTGAAATAAGCATAACTATCTCCATAGCCGAGGAACAGATGGTTGGTTACCTGATCGCTCTGTTTCAATACAGAATTTGTATGAAATTGGTCGCAGAAAGTCTTTAATGGTGAACGCGTCTATCAGTAGGTAGGGCTTGAACTCACCAGCTCTTTTCTACTGATTCACCGCTTAATCGTTCCAGCTTATTCGAGATGCGTTTAGTGATTTTTATTTACAGTTTAGTTACGATATGGGAGAATATTGAACCGCTGGAGGAAGATTGGAACAGTGTTCGTCATATTTTATCGGCATACTCGTGCAGTCCGTTTATCCATAAGGACCTTGTTGTTCTGGCTAAAAAATCTCTGGAAAAGTTAGTCGAAATTTTCAAACGACTTCCGCCAAGCTTGTCAACGGCAGGAACGAGTGTAAGGAAACTCAAGGATTTGTAAATATCTATTGCTAGATTTTTCAAGTTTTTACTGCTTTTAAAAGTACCAAATTTTTCAGGACGAACGGTGTAAGTCAATAGTGGTGAAAATACGTAAAAGGTTGTAAATGCTCGAGAAAGTTTAATTTTTGGCGAACTTTTGGCTATAGAAATTAGCAGATTTATCATTCTCGTTTACAAGTGGGAATTGGCATATGTTTTTCGTTATTAGCATTCGATATTGAACGTTCCCGAATTAACTGTTTCGTTTTCGGCTTCACAGCTAGTACAGGCAAGAAAATATAATAAAATGAGACGAGAACGACTAGCAAGGAAAGCTTAAAACAAAGCATTTTATGATTGGAGTATCGAATCGAATCGAATCGAATCGAATCTTTTATTTTGTCGATAGGCAATAACTACCTTTACGACAATACAAAGATGATAGTGTCATTTTTAACAGTTATTTTTCCACACAAATCTTCAGAACGGTTTCACCAGCTAGGCGCTTTTTAGTTCGCGGTCTTCCGAATCTGGTGATAGCTATTTTTGACTCATTAATTTTCATCTGCTGATGCTTCTCTTAGATATTTTATTATTTTTTTTCATATCTTCTTCTGTCGGATTTGGTTCTTCGCTTTCTTCACACGTGTATAGAAGTTGCACGTCATCTGCGAAAAGTAGCATTTTCCCGTTCGTCTCAACTTCGCTTACGCCGGAAAACAAGAAGGCAATAAGGATAGGAGGAAGTATGCCTCCCTGCGGGATACCTATAGGAATCTGTTTCGCTTTTGAGATCCCGTCCTCACCCAGTGTTCTTATTTTCATTTTTAGCGGGTAGTCTTTCAGTAACTTTGTTAGTTTCTCATCCGGATTTACTGGGTGAGGAATTCCTATAGGAATCACTGATTATCACTTCAACTTAGCAATTTTAACATTCAGACCGTGCTGCTGGCTCCACCAGGTATGAAATGGTGTCATTTGTCAAAAGAGAC
>JPKZ01001927.1:540651-551942 GCA_000803305.1 Toxocara canis
CGCTTACAGCAACTGGGGAGTGAAGGACGGTTTGAAGCGAATTTTTTTCAGTGCTGTTCACGCCACACTTTGTACTGTTATAATGATATCCAAAATTCACAAAGACGACGTTATTTAGGGCATTTGTTAGAGAGGTAGTCAATTGTGCCACAATGTTCTTTCGCATTGGCTGTGGGCAGAGGTGCTATTCTGTACCCAATCTGGTGAATAGAGTGAGTTGAGCTCCTACGCTTTAAATGTTGTTCTTTCCCTTCTGCATGTTTTTTTCATTTACACTCAGTTTCACTCAGTTTGCTGCATATTTTTTTCATTTACACTCAATTTGGCTTTAGGTTAACTGTTCAGGGATTTGCGAGCTAAACTGTTTTCAAGTCTTCTTTAGGAATGTTTGCAAATTAACAGCCACTCTTTGCAACGAAAGGATGGGTCGAACTTCAGTGCAGTGCAGGTTCCAGTACAAATTTGGACTAATTTTGACTCCGAGATCGCAGATCCCATCGTCCGCGGATGGTAAAACTTTGTTATCTGATCGCGGGAAGCACTCATGATGGAAATTAACATGGAGAACTCGGCATTTCTTGTACGAAATGTCAAGTTGCCATGATTTAGTCCAAGCGGTAAAGGCATTCTGATCGCTTTGCAAAACACGAAAATCAATAGCGAGGTTTTGCAACGGGCGATATATTTTTAGATCATCTGCAAATAATTTGCAAGAGCTAGAAATTATCAGACACATTGTTTATTTACAATGTGAACAGTAATGGGCCAAGCACACCTCCCTGAGAAACACCGCTGACTTGGTGGCGATAGTCGGAGAAGGAAACCCCTACCTTTACGGTGAAGCGACGACTCATCAGAAAGCTTCCTAGCCACTTTAACAGTGAGCCACTAACACCAGAAGCTTCTAGCTTCTGCGGAAGCTTGTTGTGGCAAACCATATCGGAAGCCTTTGCATAGTCGGTATTATACTACATCGTTTTGAATTTGCCGATCAAGTGCACTAGTCCAGTCACACATTGCAGTTATTAATTAGGTAGTTGATTGGCCTGATATGAAGCTATATTGGCCTGGGTTAATTAGATTGTTTTTTAGGAGGTGCTCATGCAAATTATCCTTGACGATAGACGTAAGATTAACTGGACTATAGTTCTGAATGCATTAAGAGGGGTATGGTTCAGCGAGGCGATGATTATAGCGGTCTTCCAGGAGGGGGGAAATGACCAGCAGGAGGTACTTTATTAGAAAATTAAGCTCGGTGGAACAGCAGTAGTGTTACATGTGCGTTTTATGCACTACGAACTATGAAGGTTCCGTCAGGAGTAAGCAAGATTTTGTTGCTGAAGTTATCAGTAGCCTTTCTCACAGATTGTGCGGTCACATTCACGGCAGACAGTCGCTCTTTTGCCCAAACTGGGAATTCTGGCCGGAAATCACCGTCTTTCTTGAAGATCTGACAGAAGTCTGCAAACATGTCACACTTGGCACAATCGTCTACGACAGGGCACGAATTCTTAAGCTTATCATTGGCGTTTGACACAGATTCTACACTAGCATTCACCGCTGACAGTCGTTGATTTGTTCTAAATGGGAATTTTGGCAATTGACAGTCGTCTACAACAGGGCGCGAATTCCCAGCTTATAAAACGCTTATATCTTGCCGTACATTTAATTTCCCGTTCGCATCCCTCTTGAAGGACTTAACATCCGCAGAACATATCCAACGATTTCTGGATTTTTTGCAAACTGCTGTTAAGCCTCAAAAAAATGTTTTTTGGCTGCCATTTGCTGTACTTCGCTCGGCTATGCCCGCATTTGTTACCGACCACTTCGTTCTAAGCATATGTATGAGGTGAAAGTCACCCACTGCATGCATTTCTTTGCGGTGCACTATAAACATAGATTGGAAGGGATTTTAATAGCGTTTAAATTCTGCGTACAATCGTAAATATTACAACTTCAAGGGGAAAAAATCTTGCTTTATGAAGTAAGGATCACAACAACAACAGCAACAAAGCTAAGTTATGAAGTAATATGTTGAGCTATCTGCCTCGCCATAAGAAGAATTCTTGCCACAGATTTTTGGTCTTTTAAACCAAAGATGTTTTTTTCGTACTCGTTTTGTCAAGAAATTTCTGGACGACATCTTTTAGTGGCTAATCGACATTTTCGTTTGCCTGATTTTCCATGAATGGCACATGAATGGGGCATGAAAGTTCCATGGAATAAGGAAACGGCACAGCGATTAGCGCTACTTTATTCGGATTGTAGTACCGAACGCTGTGAGACGAAAAATATTGAAATTGTGTTAGATCACATGATGTCATCTCCATGCGAAATTCATTGCGCAATTACGTGGAGAGAACTAGGATAGATAGGAGAGAGCTCCGCTTCCCATTTTATGTTTTCCAAAATGGCATGAAATTTTGAAGATCACAGATTGGTGAACTCAGGAACAGAAGTGAGCCTAATTGGTGAATAGGCACTGGAAGGTTAGGCGTGTAAGGAAAATATGTGTGGAATTGCTTTGTACTTAGGCGTACTTTAGTATTATAAGTCTTAAAGCAAGGGAAATTCCTGTAAATTATTCATGTATTCGTCAGCGTTTGACCGCTTCATGTTTATTGCAAAGTTATATAGTATCGTCTTATAAAGACGAGTTAAGTTCCTTTTTCTCTTGGAATTTGCTAATGAATACGGCCAGTATTGTGTTAGGCGGTCGAGTGAGAACGGCATCTCAAATTCTTTTCGCTTCCCGCTTACGAAAATAGAATTGTATTGCAAAAATTTACTTGAAAATTTTGGAGACTATTGAGAATTAGATTTTTTTCTTCTTTTCTCGAATATACAATTTTGAAAAGTTTTTCTATAAAATTTTTCTCGATTTCTTTTCTAGCATGCCTCATCGCTTGTCTTTGAAAATTGATTGGAAAATTCAAATATCTAGAAATCTAGGCAACTCGATGGATCGCCGACTATTGATTCTTTTACTCATATAAGTGTTACACCCTTTCCTACGTGAATCAGAATTTTAGAGTGAAACCGATATCGATATCGTCCTACCCTCAACCATTTGAATTTTTGCAACGTACATTTTGCTGCAGTTGTTGACGAATAAATAAATTTGTATGCAAAATCGATGACAACAAATAATGGTTGTGTTATGCAAAGACTGTTATGTTCTTCTACCTTTAATGGAAATAATAACGTACACTTACTCACCTTCTCGACTAATGAGCGCATTTCTTGAGAACATCTGTAACAAATGATCATTATCTTGAACATGAAATGTCAGCCTTAAATGATATGACGAGGACATACGACATTTATAAAACGCATAATAGTAGCTCGTTATATATTTGAAATATCATGCATTACGTTTGTTGAAAGGTAAATGCCAACCCACCTATACAACCGCTCTATTCTTTGGATTATGACAATAGAAAAAGGGCAGCTATTATAAGGCATCCGTGTCATAAAGTGCAACGCCTCGCATAAAATGTCAATAAAATGTCGACTGAAATCTTTTAAAATCCCCCCCCCCTCCCCGCAAAAAAAAAACGTTCTTCATTTTCTATTTTTATCATCCGCAATGCATTTAACGAATAATGAATGACGATCGTAGTTTCGAAAAATGTTGATGGAGATTTCGTACGGCAAAATGAATGTGAAGTTACTTCGAGGCGAAAGTCTCTTGGTATTCCAAGTGGTCTAAGATGTTAACTGATTGTCAATGTATAGTTAAATGAAAATAGTTTTCGATATTAACTTTTAAATGTGCAATTCAGTCGTTATTGTAATATTCAAATTAGCAGGCGCTTCATTGCTCAGATCTGAAACATCTATTGCCATCACAGATCCGTTCAGATATAAAGATATCTTATGCTTATCATTATCTTTATCAGGCACACTATAGGAGCAAAGTAGAAGCGCTTAAATAGAGTAATAATAGGTTTTTCTTCCAAAAGTAAAGAATAACATAATCGAAAATAAGGGATAGTATGACTGGAGTGATATAACCAAACAGCTTTTAAATGTCTCCTAGCTTTATCACATATTGTTGATCTTAAAGATTACTTGTTCAGTATCTTAAAGCAGCTTAATATGCCTTTTGCTGACATTAATATAGTCAGTTACACAATCGATATTATGCCAACAACAACAAAACATTGTGCCATGCCCATTGTTAAACACAATTTTTGCGACAATTTATAATCAATCATTCTTCGGTAGTGGGGTACTATTTGCGGAAATAAAGAGCGTAACAATAAAGGGAATAAGGGGTTTTTATTGTGCTTGCTACTTGCGCAAATAGATAGCCATACATTTATTTACCTCCTGCAGTCACTTCCGGTTATGAATGTTTCGATCAGCAATTTTTAATTTCTGAAATGTCACTTTGTAAGCCGTTGTTTGAGTTATTCTATAGTGACTTTGTCATCTTGAGACTAACTTGAACTCATACAATTACTTACTTGTAATTTTTTACAACCGTTTTTTTTTTTCGTCTCTATTCGTCCCAGATATTTATTAATCTTGGCTTACGAATTCGGGCAAAAGCAATATTCGTTTATCATAATCGTCCTCATCGTAGTTCGCATTGAAAATTGTTGCTCAGAGTACGCATATGCTAACACTACACCAGAATTTTAGCGTTCCTATATTCTGTTTCTTGCTGTAGAATTTTAGCATATTTTTTCAGTAGTAGCGGTATTTCGTTTCCTGTTCAAGAATCTTGAATTTTTATGCCTTTCCTAAGATTCTACTTTGATGCTGCTTCCGGTTTTGGGAAAGCTTGTTCTGATGCAGTACTGGCACTCATCGTCACTGCAGCTGAGCAACTACGACTGTCGAAACTACCTGCAAGCAGCGCAGTTCCGGAAGGGAGAGAAGGAGAGGAAAAAGAAAACATCGAGGCTGCCAGCGAAGTACGCAACTCCGAGACCGCAAGAAAGCTGTGAGTAAGCGGCCGTAAGGGTTGCTTCCAAGAAGCGGCGAGAATCAAAGAGCACCTCAAACAATGGGGACAAAAACATAGAGAAATGCCGAGTGGCTTCCGTTCCCGGACATCCGTTGCCGTCAGACGATGAACAGCATCATTGAGAACCGCATGAAATGGAATCGGGGAAAAGGATCGACATTCTGGCGAACGATACTTCCTATAGTGACCGAGACTATGCTGTCGACGTCGACCGACCGACTTCGCCAGTCCCTCGAGCTACTGCCGTCGTCCGTCGTCCGTCGACTCCACAGTCTCTCGAAAATCGCTGCCGTCAGCTCACCCACTCGACCTTTCCTTTGTTTCGATTTATGACCTATGGATAAACACTAGTTTTACTATCTGAGCCTGAGCACCAGGTCACAAAGGAGATAATCCTGCGTCCAACAAGGCGGCCCCTCAAATTTCGCACAACGACGTTGTAGTAGACGGCTTAAAGATGAGATCTTTCTTTGCAAGCAAGATCCAAATGATGTTGATATCTTTCCTTAGACACATCAAAAAGCATGCCATTATACTTATTTACCAAATAAGAGAATGTTGAAGTAATGATGTACTAAAAATTTCGATGCTCCACCGAGTGCTATTCACGGTCACTTATTTCAAGCCAAATGACAAACGTCTACTGACATTTGTAATTGCGTTTTTGCGAAATCGTCTCTTCAAGCATCCTCTATCTAGTGTATTGACATTTTATTTGCCTACAAATGTCATCCTATGAAGATACGTCCTTTCATAATGTCGGAGCGCGTTGGTTACTTTTGCTTCAATCTGATCCTTTAAAGGATATAAAATGAGTGTAATAAAAAGCTTACTCCTGGAAGCCGAAACAGCTTAATGTAGCACTTGCTTCACGCAATCAAAATGTAGCGGACAACCTTAGAATTCAACTTTTATGAACGCGATCACGAAATCAATTTGATATAAAAGAAGAGATGTTTGTTCCATGGAGTATCACCATGCGAAGGTCTCGCTTTACTGCCGGTAAACGAGTGTGTAGAAACATGTTGAAGTCATTTAAAAGGCTGAATGCAAGCTAGGGAAGGGGGAGGGGAAGAGCGAGGGAAACATTTGTTTAAGTCATACGTGTTTCGGAGAAAGTAATATCTGGTGCTTGTTATAAAGAAATCATCTAAAATTAGGACTTATGCCATATCAGAAACGTATGGCCTATATGCATTTAGGAATTGAGGTTGGCTGTTTTTCTTTCTAGGTAAAACGGGTACATTACTTTTACTGTTATTATTTTTGTTATTTTCAGCATTGTTTTTTAATGTTCAGTCGTGTTACTTTTGTTATTATTCTCTTTATTAATATTATTGTTAACATTTTTGTTATAGTGTCCACTGTCACTGTCATTTGCTGTAGTCGTAGACAGTGTAACGAACGAGCGCAGTGTGCATAGGTTCGTGAGAGAACTTTGTTCGTTAGAACCATCGGCTTTCACGAGCAAAGTTTTAAAGTCCATAGAATATCATCGCTCAACTTTCACAATTCTAAACCAGTTAACTCGGAGTTCGAATATCTTGAGACAAAGATTGAGGGACGGACTCATTCAAAAAGGAGCGTAGGCGATGATCTATTGTTTACGTTGATCTTTACAATACGAATTATACCAGAAGATACTCGATTACTCATTGACAATGGAGTTGAAATGCAATCGTTGGCGCAAATGTCTGAACTTCAAAAATCTTTTCAAATGAACGTAAAGTCATTCGTTTTCGAAACGCTTGCACATTCGTTGCTGATTTATGTGCAGCGTACAGCTAGCTTTTCTTCGCATGGTTTATCTAATACCGTTTAGATGAAGATCGAACGGGAACACCTTTACTCGTTAAGAATTATTTCAGTGTTTAAAATCTACATCAGGTCAGTTACATAGGTCGTAGAGTCACTGGAATCGAACTGTAACAACAATGAGACGATCTATATTACATTTGCCACTATCTACCCCTCCGCATCACTTGACATAGGAACATCATTACTTTCTGATCATTTCGAGCTTTCATTTATGCTTTATATATTTTATTTAACGTTTCAGGCTCCGGTCCCTCTGTTGTTTGGTTTTTGATTTCAGTCTCGCGAATAAAAGCACAAAATTGCACAAAGCATGGAATTGAAGTTTGAAGCGAGTTTTTAAAAAAAATGAAACACTTGAGATTGAACAGACATTCAGGTTAAGCAATTCTGTAAGCGATCAATGTCTCATGGGAGCACAACCTTTTTCTATAAGGCTCAAATTCCAACCGTTTGTTCATTACAATTTCAATATACATTTTTCTTCTGGTCCAATTTTTTTCTGTAATCATTGTCGATAGTCCCTGGTGCTGTGTGCGCCGTTGCTCGGCAAGTGTTCACGAATGTGCCTTCAGTGGATGAGAGTCGATCCGCGTTGATTTCAGTTTTCATTCCAGTGCCGGCCATGAAGGTGTCTTCCAGAGGTTCGTATGTATCGTATTACTTTGAGAGTGGTTTTCCGCTTCTTCTTCTGTCTTAAAGAAACGATCAAATACGTACAAAATCCTGGGAATTCTATTCAACATAATATGGTACTAGTTTGTTTGACACGAGAACAAAATTGCCGAGTGACACTATTGGGAGTACCAGGATGTAGAAGTTATTGAATCGTTCAGCTGGACTACAAATCGTACAATTACTGTGTGCATCGATGCTAGTGTGTTCCGGTCTATTTTGTTTCCGCAGATGATTGATTACCATATGATTGTTCCTAAGGAGATGTTTTGGCTCATCGGGATTATTCGATTGATTGTTCGCAATCAATCAATGATAATCATGTGTGACGGTGGAAGAAAGGAGCATTGTCCGTAAGACGAGATCGAAACAGAGATCTTCGGCTTTCCACTCAAATACTTCATCGTTCAGCTGTAATAAATCGATTTTACTCGCTATGGTTACTGTTTTGCGCCATTAGAAATACATAATTTCCATAGAATTATTTTAAGAGCGATATGAATTTCAAGCTGCTTTGTCTATTGCAGAAGTAAGTAAGTTCGATCTACTTCTAAAACTCACCACCACCGTGCCATACGTTAAGCAGATTGTAAGCGTTTTTCTTCACTTTTCGGCGATTAAAGACCATCGTACACGCGAGGTTGAACATCAGTATTCTCTCATCCTCCTACCCCTTCCCCCCTCTCCCCCACCTCTTCATTCAAACCCTGTTCATGCTAAGAACATCTTTTCAGTCGGGGCTTTCAAGATTGCAGTTTCATGAGGAATATGCGTATTGCGAATAAAATTAAGGTATTTCCATTCATATAACAGGCTGCGTCTTACAGAACAATAAGTTTGCGACACAGCAACATCTAGACCACTTTTCGAGCAAGTATAACGCGAAAAAAAAGTTTTGTTGAGTTTCCAAAAACGCATTTCTTTATGCATAATAGAGTGAGTGATCGAAATGCCTTCATTATATGTTATTTACTTAGAGTTTAACCTGTAAACCAAAGTCGACGTGACACTAATCAAGTTTATTTGATTTAGCTACATGAAACGGCATATTAAATATTAGTGCAAACTGTTAAAAAATCGGTGCCATATTCTAAATAATAGTCTTCCGGTTCACTTGTTTGTTTTCTCGTGTCATAAAAACTCTTTAATTTCAGCTTCATCACTTCAAAAAATGTGAACGGTTCTATGTGTGTAGATGATTTACAGATTTCATTAAATATCTGTCGTGTATTACCCGTATGATGTTGTGAGCAACGAACAACAATAACAATTTTATCTGTCGTGTTGACGTTCCAAATATAAGATCATCATCAGAGCACTGGAAAGGTCACTGCAACAACAGCATAGAATATGTTACAAGCCATACAAGATATATCAGAGAGGAATATCATGATCTATACGTATGAGACAATTCTAACCAAAAAGTAGTAAAGAAGAAAGTCGATCCGCAAAAGAACAACAAGATTCTGGAGTTTCCTTATCACCAAGTAACCGTTAAGAGATGATGAACAGGTTGCAACAAGGGACGCTTGGTTGATTTTACAAGAAAGGGGCAAAATTGAACAGATATTGCAGTCTTTCCGCTGTTATGATACTCGCTTACATGCTCGGCTAGAGGAATAGAGAAGTGCGACGATAATATGGGAGTGATTTCATGGAAACAGCATGCTCATGGATTGTTTCGTGCGAGAAGTGACCTGTTTTGCCGTTACATGAAGCGATTGCAAAACGTTATATTCAATGCAGTACATCACATCTTTCGAAGAACAATCTCCAACTTCATTTTAACGAACAGATTCGTCGTACAAACGGTTTTGACTAAGAAATTTGCCTAAGAATGGATAACATTTGCATAAGAACCAAAATTTCCATAAAGAACTAAAATTTGCATAAAATTTGCATGAGAACAGTGATATGTGCTTTCATTTATATCACCCTTAATAATGGTTCGTTAAATATTTGAAATATCATTGCAACTATTTTGTTGCAATTCAAAGGAGATGACTGCAAAATCGCTCAATTCTTTGAAATTCTTTGGAATGTGGCAATACGGTAGGGCGCTACTTTATTCTCTTCCCCAGTTTACTTCGCACTACCGTAGTTCTCAGAACCGTCACTTGATCGGCAATTCATGATGAGGGGAAAGAAGAAAAATTAGTAATTTATTCTGGTTAATGTTTCTTCAAGGTATGAATCGCTTTACTTTTTTCATAGAACTGAGAGTCTTTCATCGCTGAAACGAATGTGCTAAATTGTTGTTGGCCTCTCATGGGATCAAAAGCTCGCCCATAAGCGATAAGGTGAGTCGGAGATATTTAAGTTTGGAAAAAAAAATCGAGTGTTCCGCGCTCCGAAGCTTTGGCAGGTATCGAAGCCATGCACATCCTACAACCCACTTACCCTCTTCGCCCACAACTTGGTCTGAAAAACCATCGTCGACCTGTGATCTACGAGCGTTGTTTCCATGCGATTCTTCAGAGGAGGTGGGAGAAGCCGGAAATCGCTGTTTTTTTTCAGATAAGTTTCTGCAGGCCTCCCTTGGTAACAACTGTTAACTGTGCTATAAATCAGTATCTGTTACAATGACATTTACTAAAGCTTAGCTGGTTTTGTCGTGGGAATTGTTGCATTGTAGCAGCACAAAGTTTTCGTGTACGTTTTGCTTGATATTGGCGTTAAATAAACTGACTGAAGCAGAGCTACTCAGAATACGGTACGATCCGTAGTGGGTCGTCGACGATGTTTCTATCGATTTAAATAGGATTCTTGTGATTAAAAGATTCTAGTAGACAGATTTGTCGACAGACAGATTATAGTAGAGTACGGAGAGGTGAGGAGCGATGGGAACAGAGCTGCCTAAGGACTATCTGAGATACTGGATGAAGGAAGAGGTGGTCTCATAGTAACATGTGATGGGCAGTTTTTGCCCATCCAGTCTTTTACTCCGACAGAACTCCTCTATAACTCAAAAATATCTCGTGTACTATCCTGTCAAAATGGATCCAACTCCGAGCGTAGTTACGAATTCGGAGTCTGCTTTTTGATACCTTTTGACTTATTAAGTCATGGAGTTGACTCCGTACTTCATTACGGGTAAGGCAGTGACGCAAATACAGAGGTTCTTGCATTAAATAATACCAATGCACTTATTGCGGTAATTACCGCGGACGTTGAGTCAACTAAGATATAATCAGATTGCACGCTTCTTGAACTATATATACACTTCATGTTACCTTGTTGTTGCTCTTAAATATATAGGCCGCAAGTTAACTTGTACTTCTTTCAATTTAGATAATGAAAAAAAAGAACTTCGAGCAATTATTACCTCGAATTCGTCGACTCTAGCTAGCAGAGAAATGAACTCTAAATGAAGTTCAATAAAACGACCCCAATTATCGAACTTTGGATCGCACTATACCGTAGAAACGGCGATCGAACGCGCTCGCATGGAACAAACTCATCGTAATGTAATTGTACACGTGAGGATATATGGAGGGTCTTCAGGTACATACAGAGAGTTTGAGGTTGGAAGTATAGGTATTTGAAGCTGATCGTAGTAAATTGTGACGAAAAAAATGTTGGGGAAATAGCAAGCCGAAAACGTAAATTGCGCGTCGCATGTTTATGAAAGCGGCGTCAGTCTTATTTTCCACAAACAAATAAATAAGCATCAGAGCAAAATCTTTCGAGCACAATTAAATTCACGGAATTATCTAACTAGAAACGGCATAATAACTCTAAGCAAGCTCAAAAAATTCAATCATTTATGTTGATCCAAACCAAACCTCAATGGGATGGATGAACGGCGAAAGGGAATGAGGGG
>JPKZ01001927.1:560104-571137 GCA_000803305.1 Toxocara canis
GGGCAGGGGGGGTGGAGTGGTGAGTGGAGGATCTGAGGAGGTGCGGCTTTAAAATTACTCTGAAGTAACGATGACGTTGGGGATGGTGCGTACATAGTGTGGTGCGGACAGGTGCATGAGAAACGTCCAAAAAAAAGCGAAATTCATAGGAGAGAGAACAGGATGCAATTTTAATTTTTTGTCACAACATAGTGCAGCGTTTCTTACACCCATGGATTCTGTGGGTCCATTTACGGTACTGCAAAGGCTCCTCCTTATCCCTTTCTTCCTTCCCCCCCTCCCCTCCTCTGTCCAGCTTCCTTCCAACGAATTCAACACCTCTGATCACTATGCAACGTGCAGCCACCAATGCTTCCTATGTTTACAACTAGAATGCTTCATTCAAGTAGTTTATACCATTATGCATAACTAACGTCAAGCCATTTAAAGTTTTTCCTATCTTTTATCGTTGCTCTTTTTCAGAGAGTGATAAGCAATTTTTCATACTATAATTCGTTGGGTGGAACTGACAGTTTTCAAGTGTTAAATTTTCGTAAAGTGTTAAAAAATTGTTGATAATAGTTACTGATTTTCAGTTTGCATATATGCCACCACGTTGGTCAAGTTTTTTTCATAGTACTTTTGAGTTGGTTGCCTTACCGCACTATCTCGTTATTGGATTGAATCGTGCGACAGCCGTTATAATGCCAATGAGAATGTCGAGCTTTTGGTCGAAACGGTTTCTTATATTTTCTTAATCAACGTGAAACAATTTGTGAAATTATCGAAAATAATAATAAAATTATCTTTTTCCGGTGGATGAATTATTGGGAATTTCGAGTTTTCTAAAACTGCTTTTTTGAAAAATATTGTTTCTTAGAACTCGGAAATAATTTCATGATATTTTTGAAAAGATGAGAAAAGAAATCGGCCCATTCTTTCATCCTTTGTAGAGAGTAAAGTGATATCCATAATAATGTTTTTGTCAGCTTCAATTTTCGACCTTTTTCAGATCCTCAAGAAACCTTTCCCCTCCTCCTCCCCCTCTCTCCTCCCGAACAGCCTGTAAACAGCTTACAAAACCAATTGTAATAAGTTAGCATTGCAGGCAACCATTAAAACTGAAAGTTTTAGGCGAAAGAGCGCCTGGAAAGTATCATGCCGATGTGTTAACATCCGGAACCATAGCAGGTTGAACAGTCATATTTCTAAGACGCTGAAACATGAAGAATTAAAAGTGTAATTTACGTGGGAGGCAGTCGCAAATGCCTTATATTTCGGATTTTCTAAGGCTGTTAATGTGATCACTAATTGGAGTAGCAAGCATTTGTACTGTTCATATCTTGGTTCGATGTACAGCCTCTCGTTCTCCAAGTAATATTCATACTTGCAAAGGATACAAAGGCAACTGTAACTTCACCGATTCTCCTATTGATGCAGCTGACAACCATGCCCAAGCACGATTGTTTCGACCAGTTTCGGAACGCCTGGTGGTCGCCTTCTGGCTGATCCGTCGGGTAAGGCAGCCGGGAATCGAACCCAGGTCTTCCCGCATACGAAGCGGGGGCTCTACCACTGAGCTACTGCCCGCCGAATACTCATGCTTATTTTAACTAATTATGAACAGTAAGCCCTAATGTGTGATACGATTAAAAGCTATCGGCTATTTATAGGGTGAACATTATTGTTGTGCTAATTATGTGGATAACTATACCAACAGCTAACTTATTGATGCATCTGGATGCGAAGGATGACGAGGGTGATTTTCGGGTAAGTGAATATTATTTTATTTTACTTTTAAATTAACTGTCTTCTAAACAAAACGGCATAATGCTATTGCTGCAAAATAGTTGGACATCAGAACGGCACTTTCTGAAGTCTCGAGTTGCAAGTTTATTGCGCAATCATAGAATAAAAGTTTCTCGAACAAATACCACACGCCATCTGTGATTTTAGCATTTACTCCAGCACACACTTTGTGCTGAAAGTAAGGAACAGTGGACCATTTAGCTGATATGGCAACATATCTTTTGTATGCATAATGTCACACATAATAAACTAAATGAGAGCAAAGCATTCAGTTAAGGCTCAGCTAAGGGTTTCTATCTTCCTCATATCATTGTGCATCGGTTATGCGAAAAATTCCACCAAATATTTTCGTGTTTTGAATATTTCAATGGGACGTTTGTCAAAAAATTTCAAAATTCTGTAATGGCCTGACGATACAGAAAAAATTCGAAATTGCAATTAATTAAAGATACAAAAATTAATACCTTTCAAGAACAAAAAAACCTAAATTGCACCTAAACGTTCAATTTATAAACGACGTCGTAATGCATAAGGCTAGAAACCTTTTTAAAAAGGAATCCTGCATGAAAGTTTGAAGATTTATCGGAACTTCAAACAACTGCATGCATAAACTGCTGAATTCATATTAGAACTTTTTTTGAAGATGCTAAATATTCTTTTTACTGACCTCCCTTTTCTACCGAAAAAAATTATTAGAATTTTTTCAGATACCTTTAACAATGGAGTTTCGATATGGACCATACAATAGTTCACTTAGAACACATCATGCGCTTTTTTTCTTCTCACAATCGATGGTTTTCGTATTCATGACTTCATCTGTCATAATATATGCAATTGCAATTATTTGTTGCTTCAAAAATTTTAGAGGTTTGTTTCGGACGTGTACGGTATATCAGCTTATGGCAATTGTCCAAATGATTTCATTCAAAATGATTTTCGCCCATTTTATTACTTCTTGTTTGTCAGTTATGTTTATAAACGCAGTAACTTAGGTTTACTAAGTATACCTTGTCGATCGTTAGAATATACTCTTATATATACTTAATTATATTTGTGAATGATTACGTTAAGGCAAGATGTCGTGTGCCATGTTCATCATGATATTCCTTTTTTTATGTCTCAAACGCAAAAGTACGCTTGGAATGTCTGCTGCGAAATTCAGATAAAAATACTTCAACCGTTCGTTCGAAGTTTGTAGGCAATATCGAATTATAATAGCATAAATTGCACTTGAAAATTGAGCAATATTAATTCGATTTTCGAGCTGCAAACTGTTTGTTTGAAATACGATTCCGAAGAGCACTTACCATAGAAAAATTTTTTTGTTCTTAAATAGCGTAAAATTCTCAGCTAAAATTTTATTATCTTTTTTCAGGATGAGATATGTTCTATTGTTTTTGATTTGTTATTATTCGAAGCCAAAAAATAGCGCATATGCTATATTTTCGTAAACTGTTTAAAGCTGCATGAAGTTTCATTATTAGCGTCTATGCGATCCATTCTAAAATTCAGATTACTCGATCCGTAGCACAGATTACAGCGCTCATCTTACCCGATCGACATTAACAAAGAAGGGCATTCCGGAAATTTGAGGAAAATTCTTCCACCCAATATTATTTTATTTATTCCTTTCGTATTCAAGTTTACAGCCTTTTGAATTTATTTCTTTTCGAACCTCGGACTTAAATCAGAAATATTCATATGTCACCTACCATAGTTCTTCTTATTGGCTAGTTTGTGGTTTTCAGGCATATTGCACTTAGAGGAGATAGGGGATGGATGAAGAATTAAGCGAATACAGCCAACCTCTTTCTTCATTATGGTTAAATGAGTTAATTAAGAATGTTCGATGGAGTTAAAGTTCGACTTAAAATTCTGCTTATTCGTTTAGCAACGATGCTGAATTATCAGCTACTTTTCCAGTGTTACAACGCGATTCAGTGCAATCGTTACGGTCCTATACACTTAGTGTTGAAGCAAGACTAACGATCACTTGTGTAGGTGAGTCGTATCATTTGCATTCTTTTCGTTATTGCTCTTATAAGTTCGTTCAGAGCTTAGAGAGTTTATGATAATAGAAAATGCAACAAACGCCAGCTCATTTAATTGCTCTCAGACCATCGAAAATAAGTCGCTGTCGAATTCGCGGAGGAGAGGCGAGAGGGATGTGGAAATTTAAATTTGAAAAAAAAATGTGAAGAATTTTTTTTTGAAGCAAAAAACAAGTTGAGAAAATTATCATTGTTAGAAAAAAAAATGTACTTTTCCAATTTTGATAGAAAAATGAGCAAGAAAAATCTTCGAGTTCAACTAAATTGAATTTTCATAAAATATTCACTTATTTTTCAAATGAAGATAAATATTACAAGCTGAGATGCTCATACATATTGTTACAGTCTTTTCTTTTGTTTCCAACATTGCGCTAAACCATTTTATAGCCTTCTAAACGAAAAGTTGTCACTCATTGCGTTCGAGAGTCATCGAAATAGACGTTTTTCTTTTGGCGTTTAATTGTTTACATTTCGCCTTATTCATTTCGAATTACATTTTCTTTTAAAAATTTTTCTAAGTTTCATATGAAAGGGCAATTTGTCATGAAGAAATCTGAACTGTTTGTGTTAAAAACGACTGTTCAAACTGGACAATTCATCTTAATTGAGCTACAGTCAACAAACTTTTGTGCCGTATCTGAAAATACACTATTTTTCACAAGCAGCACTAATTGCATTTTAATGAACGCTGATGTGTATGAGTCGGAACAAATAAATGAGGTTTGAAAAGAATTGAGAAGGGTACTTGAACGCAAGGGCCAGTGGCATGTTTAACCACCATACATTCAACGAAACTATCGTTTTAATTGCTCAGAAGTAGAGTACAGTATTCGATATAGTTACTAATCGAGTTGATTAATGGAAATATCCTAATTCTCACACCTCTAATTACTTATGTCAGTTTGACTACGCATAATTTATGAAGTGCTTCGATGCGTCATCATCATTTCATCTATTGTATGCGCTGTCCGCCATTTCTTCAAGCTGAGAACCTAGCAATTTTTTCATTCATTTAATCAAAACTCCTACAAATATTTTCTCTTGGAATAAACCTAATTTATTCGTATTCTTACCGCTCGATGTTACATGAGGCGATCGCACGCCGAGCAACAACCAGCCCTTTGGCTGTTGTAGCTAGTTGCTAAGTATCACCCGATAGCCAGGCTGTCAGTGGCATGATGGGAAGCAGCCGGGAATCGAACTTAGGTCTCCCCTCATGCGAAGCTGGGGTTCTGCCACTGAGCTACTACCGCCGTGAAACAAACCTAACAAATAAACATAATCAATGGATAATATGATCACTAATACGATAGGGTAAAATGGAAGTTCGAATATCGCGCTATTAGAAAATGTCGATATTTATTGTTAGCTTCATAAGAATTGCTATGAATTTTATTTGTTTAGTTGACGCTTTCAATGAGTCCATTATATTTGACGCTGGTATGTGCTGATTAAATTGACATTCTTATACTTTCAAGTTTTGAGCATTAGTCACTCACACTGTTACCTTCTCGTTATGATATTCAACATTTGCTATCCTTGAACGCCATAAATGCACATAAACAAATCCCATTGTAAGAAAATTGATGAATCAAAAACCATTAAATAAGTAAATGATTTCTGATTCATCAGTTCAGAAACTTTCGAGTAATATCATTAAACTAATCGAAAAACATTCGTTTTTCATAAGCTCTCATACATCACATTTATTAGTTTTTCTCTTTTCTTGTCCCCTCGTTGCTTACAAGCCTAACGATATTTCAACGCTATAAAAGAATTTATCAGCAACAATGAACTATTTGAACTTAATACGCACCCTCTAAATGATCGAGGCGTATAGAGACTTTATAGTTGTCCAACTGTGATCTTTTCTGTTTTCTTTTTTTTTTTAAATGTGAATGGAAATTCGGCAAGAGAAAATAGAATATGTCGATTTTTGAAAATGGCATTTCCATGTTCGTAGAGTATTTTTCCATAGAAAAACGCAAAATAGAGTAAATTATTCGCCATTTATTTCGTCAAAGACAGAAAATACAGTAATTTAGTCTCCATTTATTACTTTGTTTTCAGGCAATTTCTTACCAGCCACAGTTGTATTCGTATGCTCGCTTATGTGTATTCATTTATGGAATTATGAATATTTAATTTTGACCACTCTTTCGATTATCGATAATGGAATCAATTCGATCCTTTTGCCGATGTTCAGTGGTCTTGTCAAGAAAAAACTTCGAACGATATTGTGTTTTTGGGCCGATGTCATACCAAAACGTCAAGTTTCCAATGTAGTGGTAGGCGGTGGTGATCTACGATGTGCCCGAATCAATGCTGACAAGTTAGTAAAGTTACAAGTCGTTTCACTTGTCGTTTAGTGACTAATATAGGCGAGGCAGGTGAAGCTCGTATACATCATGCTCCCTTAAGCAACCAGGTCACGAAGTGAAAGGGGCAGCAGTAGGAGTGGGAAGGGGCAGCGGTGAGATCAAGCGATATTTTACCAAAATTTTCGTCAGCTAAAATAATGCTCTTTCGAGGCGTTATTCGTTCCTCGACTATCTTTGATCAGTTCTTTAAAGAGGTATTGAGGTATATCTATTAATATTATCGTTTCCCAAGATTTCAGCTTATCCAATGATATTGCCGAAAATGGAAATATGTGGGCGCTATATCGGACATCACAACCGCAACGTAATGATTGTATTTGATCTATTGTCAAACCTCTCTGACAAACGCCATATAGTTTGCACGCAAAAGTTTCATGCTTATGCGAATATTATAAATTATTCAAAAATGAATTTGTTCGGATAATGAATGCGGTAATTAAGGAGGGAGATGTACGTATCGAGAGATTTGCCCAATATGCACTTTCGCAACTCGCCGATCATGCTAGTCGTGTTCAGGAATGTCGGTTTATGAATATCCTTGTTTTGAAATGATGAATTTTCATATTTTAGCTTGCTTGACCGTCCTTCCAAATCCATTTGCCAGAATTCCATTTTTCTGCAACTCAGCGAATGGCACGAAGTATGCAAATTTTCCAGCATATTTGAGTGTATATAATTCAGCTTGTAGTCTGATATTCAGTATAGGTATTTAGAGCGTCAACTGTGCGTATCAGCCCATACGAAGTGAAAGCTCTAGCCATGTTGAAACTGCCTTGACTACGAGACAGCTGAGCCCTTATCCGTTTATTATCTTCGTTACATAGCAGGACTTTTCTCTCACTTTGCTTAAGCTTCATTTCGCCCACCATAGCGGACACTAACCAAACCATGAGCAAGTGGTCTTTTTTTCAGCTGCATAAGCGAAAGAAAGGTCTGGAAGAATTTCCGAAGTTCCCGAAGTCCTTGGTCCCAGTGGTATGGAAAATCCAAAGCTTTGAAGAAACTTCAGAGGAAATCATTTTGAAACGCTGCATTTTTGATAACTTCATATTGCTACCTTCTATTCAGAAAAAATGCGCATTTTCGGCCTTAAGTACGACCACAAATCGTTAAAAAGTCGCCAGCAGTTCCGTCTATAGTCGTGAGAGATGCCCTTGTATGATGTAGACCCGCGGCTGGATTGTAGAGATGCTTGTCGTATTGGCATCAGTGTGAACGAGATTGGCATCAGAAGGGAGAAAGAAGGCCACTTTTGTGAACAAACATTCTTTTTTTCAATGATATATGCTCCTCATTTACATAAATTCTAAGCGACATCTCTAGTCGTACTTTGGGAGTCGCTATTGTGAATGTTGTAAATTTTTGGTTCTCCCTATTCGCTTTAGCAAAATTGTTAAGCGAAACAGAAACATCATGAAGACTGCGATAATAACATCATTACTACTGCTTAGGAGTTTTTGGATTTTTGATTTTCTACAGGTTTTGATTTTTGGGTTTTTTGATTGTTGATTCTCCCGAGTCTTCCACCCGTTTGCAAATCTAACGGCTTTCCAATCGGCTACGTGGCCAATCTTGAGTGTTGCCAAACACACAAAAATTGGCACAGTAATTAGAGTTTTGCTAATGATGCCATAATACTATCAAATTTCTTTGCAGCTTGTGATCGTGATATCGGCTTACAATCGCCTATTTCGCCTACGCGGCTTTCAAGGAGTGTCTCGAGCGGTAGCATCTTACCGATTTCGCTACATCGAGCAACGTCTAAAATCGACTCGAAACCATTCAGTGTTACGAATGTACTGAATCATAGCTCTCTCAAAATACGACCTCTAATGCCTTCTTATAACCTCAAATTGCAATCCTAGAACTCCTACTCTAGTCGTCTTCCCCACTCGATCTCATCTAGCCCCAACCTCCTTTATAGTGCTAACTTTTAAATAAAACTGCATTGTATCCTATGAAGTATTACAGTAACGTCATTTCGAAGGTTTCTACGTTCCCCGAACGAATGCAAAATATTTTAACTCATTGAAGGCAATAAGGCAATGCATAGGCCGATCGTCAATCGGATCTGATGTTATTTGTTTGAGCCAATCAATTTTTCCGATTGCTAATGGCTTTTGAATATGAAATTTTTAGACTATTCATTTAGTTCATCGATTTTCAACCTAAAATTAAAATTAAAACATCAATCGATATTGTTTATGAACTGTTCAAAAAATGATAAAAATTATTTCGAAATATCGTTTTTTTTTTTGTTGATAGACATTGCGCTCATTGAAATCTTGAGGTGATTTATGATGTTGAAGCAATTTGTAAGTTTTTGTTCAGGTAATGAGTAATTTGGTAATCCAAAAAAATCATAGTTCTAATCATTTCACTTACTCAATATTCTCGATTGCGAAACTAAACTGTCTGCGCAAGCACTCGTAATTGGTGTTTTTTTTGGAGTGAATTTTTTTTTTTTCGAGATTATCGACTTTTAAAACGTTATATTGACGAAAGGGATCTATTAGTTTGAGGCAACATTAGTATTGCAGCTTTTCGTCTTCAACCGTTGCTTGCTGACAAGAATGATAAGGCTTATCAAAATGCACCAAATGAACATGGGGGACAAAAGTGGTTGCAGAAAGGATGCCACGTCTCACAATTATATGTGCATTCTGTTTCAGTATAGATTTTTTTCTGTGTCCCATATATCCTTTTTCTTAAAGTCATAAATGGCTTACAGACATGACACGAAAATTATCGTTCAATTGTGACGTCAGTCTACAGCATAACTATAAGTTAAGAATATATGTATATTTCATATTAAAGATGTGTATTGTGCATACGATGTGGATAGTAAATAAAAACTTTCAAAATTCAACTCCTGCAAATGCAGTAATATAAATGCAGATGAAGCATATCGATTATGAAGAATGTGTCTCATCTTTCTTTGTTTTGGGTCCTCTGCTTTGAAGAGTACCTTTTTTTGGTTTCCTAAGTGATCCACATTTCTGGTAACTAATGGTAACGGTATTGAATTTAGAAAGTGCGCCCATCTCGATTGCTCCATTCCGCTATGCTGCCTCTATGGTTTCATTTTCCTCTTCTGGGAAATTAAGGTTCCGGAGTATTCACTTCTGCAAATAACGAAGACGCTGCATATTCTCGGTTTATGGCGAAAAAGAGCAATTAGTTTTCCGTAGTCGTTTTTTTTTTGCGAAAAAGTTTTTCCCCACTCATATTTTCAAAGGTTCCACCTTTTTTTTTAGGTGAACAATTCCTGTGATTCTGTAAAAGCTTCTTTTGCCTTTTTTCCAGTTATTCTACGGCTAATTGTGGTAGCCGTCGAAGGTACGTTTCGAAGCCGTCGAAGGAACGTTTCCAAGTTTTTAGATAATAGAAACGAAATACCTTCCAAATGGAATGTTGTATGTGTCGAGGAGGGAGTTGAAGGTTTCGACACTACGGCTAATTGTGGTAGCCGTCGAAGGTACGTTTCGAAGCCGTCGAAGGAACGTTTCGGCACGAGATCATTTGTTAACTCATCGTCATACTATAATAAATTTTTTATCCGCAAATGGCATGAAATGTACTTCATGTACTGCAAATACCGTTGTGATGGAAATAGCAGCGCTAAATTCAAATATTTAGTTGTATGGCGATCACATAGGCCCGAAAGTAAGTGATTGATTTGCTAGCCTTCTTGGCGTTAAGCGAAGAGAGTGATCTTCATTTTTTAACAAAAATTAACAATTGAAAATGCTGAAAACAATCTTTCTGTTCAAATGCAATAAAGAATGAGAATGCGTGATACAAGATGAGCATGATCTTTCGATATTCGTTTTGACTACGCATCCATCAAACCAACCGGTTGCATAAACTGCTCAAGGATAAATGAATGACCTCCCCATCTTTTTGCAAGCCAAAATGCAATTTGCAATTTGCATATTTACTAAAACGCACAGGAAGTCCCGAAAAAGGTCAGCTTATCCGGGTTAGCACCAGTTAAACGTTGTTTAGTCCTATATATCTCCCCGTCCTCATTGCCTTGTAATCGTGCGGATATTGAAGAGATACCGATGACGCAAATAAACGCAATCATTTTTTTTTGGCAGTACTGGCATGTCAACGTCAATAAGTCGATCATCATTGAATGAAATCGCTTGGTGGCCAATTGTTGTTGCTAAAGAAGATCCACGACGGTTCGTCAAACACATCAATAGCGATTCGGGATGGATTTCAGATGCGAAGTTAGTTGATCGACTTATACAAATTTGCGAATTTCACAACCAGTAGGGCGAAAGTATTGATCGTATCAGATCATGAAAGTATTGATCATATGTCCACCTATAAATGTTAGTCGTAGATAATTTGGCATCACATTTTTTCACAGATCATTTCCCATCAACCTTATTTGTAGGTCATCTGGTCTTTTAGTTTCATAGGACCACTGATGAACTTGAATTAGCGAGATTCCCACGTTTCCGCGTTCGCCCGAATGTTCGCAAATTTCCAAACTCCTAAATCCTTCCAGTTTCTTATTCGAATGCAAAAATATTTATGAAACAGAATAGATGGACAAACTTAGAACAAGATGAAATGAATAATAAATCTCAGTGATTACGAGTGGAATGCCTATTTTTCGTTTAAATTTTTCAGCCCAGAGTATCGGTTTGACATCGTGCTTGCTCTTGAACATCCAACAAATGTTTGTAAAATAAAGGTCGATCTTGTAGAGGAACGAATACGTAAGAGTTTCATAATTGTATATATTCTTGTATCTGGAATTGCTATACTCTTTTAGTGTGATACTGTTTCGCTTAGG
>JPKZ01001927.1:583031-593112 GCA_000803305.1 Toxocara canis
GGGGAAAGGAAGAGAAGGTGGTGATTGAGAACTCTCTCAAGAATCGTTGGGTCAACAAACTGCGGCAAAATGTTCACATCTGTGAAACACTCGAAAAGTCAATTTTCTTTATAGATTAGCCCGTATCTGTGATGGTTGGCGGAATAGCAATATAGAATGGCATCGATGAAGCGAATCTCACCTCAGCCTTTTGCCCAGTCAGCCCACGACAATTCACGTCTCCTCCGACAGTGGTATTCCGTGCTGGCTGGGCACCCGCGCCTGCACCACCAGTACTAGTATTCCATCCACCCGGTTTCGCTTCACCACCGGCTGCAGCTTCGTCGCCATCCTTCTGACCCCGCAATATCGTCCCCTCAAAACGCGACAAGTCCCCAGACAATACCACGTCTACCACGTTCTGTAAAGTAAGTTAACAAGGAGAACCCTTTCAAATGCATAACCACAGGTGCACATTTGCAAAGGATGGAATCCAAAAAAATGCCGTTACTAAAGAAAACAGACCTCTTTCTATCGGCTGCACTCATTTCAACATCGATACTGCCAATCATTTATTTAAATTTACCTTAAAAGTTCCCAATGTGAAAAACAATGGATACAAATCGTTTGATAGGCATACTGTGATCGCCGAATTCCTACTGAGAATGGTCAGTGAATGTTCGCTGAAAGAATAGAATCGGTCCGCACAGCTGTGGTAGTATCAGATTGCTGAAGCGAATAATCTAATACCTTTATTTTGAAGTACGGCTAATTTATATATCAGTATAACCGCATTTATCATCATTAAAATTTGGGATCTCTTTATATACATATATGTAAATGAATGTATCAGATTACTTCATGCAAACGACTGAACAACTGAAAACCCTAAAATAAAATAAACTAATGACGTTACTTTAGTATAGTAGAGCCGAGCAAGCTTGGCCTCCAATTTGAACGCGTCCACTTCACGCCGATCTTCCACTTCTCGCACCTTCAACACAACAACTCCACAATGTTATCTGGATGTATTTTAATCCATTTCATTTCAACCGAATCAGAAGAGTAGTAATCATTAAGTAGTACCGCATAGGAAAACTGCACCGAAGATCCAGGAAACAAATGGCAAAGCACGCCCGGGGATGATGCGAGATGCCCTCAGGCGATTCATTCATCGAAGTACTCATATCCGTCAGGGCTGTTTACCAGCCATATTTTAGCTGTCGAGATTTATAGCTCTCAAAAAAACATGTCGTTTACAGGCTGTTGGCATCAGGCCAGCTAAGAGAGAACAGAAATTAGAGATTAGAAGATGGGGTGCCCACAGGAACTTTCTACTTTGTTTAGATTTTACTTTTTTAAGCCGAACGGAGACCGCTTTTAATGACCACCACAACATGACTAACATCGAAAGCGACGATGCAAAGCCGTTCGTTGAAACTGCGCAGTTTACCAACCACCGCGACCAGTGTGTCCTCAACGATTGCACCAGAAGTGAGATTCTCACCGGCTGACTAAAAAACAGAACATGAGTACGATGCATATTTGGAAGGAGAAACATCATATACTTACGTAGTATAAATGCAAGGGTATGACCCATAAATATGTAGTGCAGGTCAACGGATTTGAAATGTAGAGGCAGTGGAAACCTATACAATGCATATGAGGCAATTTGCATATGAAAGATTTTTAAAGAAATGATTAAGGACTAGCTGCTTCTGCACCTCCATTATAACATCGCATACTGGCAGCATGATGCCAACTGAATGCAACTCCGGAATAGCCACAGCAGGTGCGAAAAATAAAACTTTAAGAGAGGGGCACGGAGTCTGACAAATCGACGCTAGTTAAAGAATACATTTTCACCGACTTCCTAGCTCAAAGAAGCAAATAAGAAATTAACCATGAAGCCGTGAAGCTGAGTCACGAACGTTAAAAGTGCCATGATTCGCTTCTGACGTTCTACAGCAAAAAAAGAGATAAGCTAAAGCAACGTCCCTAATTAGGGATTCCAGTAGATCTGGAAAGACAAATGAAGCTGAGATCAGTATAAAACAAGGTCATCGTAGATATACCAGAAACGTAACATTGTAAAAGGATTGCCCAGCCATAAAGTAACACAGCAGGTAAACTGTTATTCGAGAATTTGGTTTTTAATGTTTAACCGCAAGTGCCATGACTGGGTAGGAGAAACAAAGAAAAAGATAATAACGTTCACACAGTTTATTCCGCATAGCCAAAAAGTGCCACGTGGTTTTTAAACGGTAATTTCCGCAAATTAGTTAAACGGATGACATATCTTCTCGATACTACAGACGGGAATATCTCTATAAAACAGTTCGATCAAAATGCTGCGATGATAGAGGTGGCGAGTAGTTCGCCGCTACGTGACCCATGGAGGATAAAGATGTTGCGAACGACGAGAATACTGACATAACCGCACAACACATAACAAACAACTTACAACTCCTTGGTAATGAACGACGAGAAAATCAACATATTCATCTTCCAAGTCTCCTAGAGTGTATTCTATTGACTGACCACCATCCATTTCGATGCAACGCTTAATTTTACCGATAACTCGAATCTGAAATTTAAAAAAATCCAGTGTTTGAAGACCAAAAGGCGGTGAAACAAGTTAAGAGAAAACTCAAGGTGCTTAAACACTGTTGAAACGTACCATGCACGGTTGATGGGCTCGGGAATGCGGAGGTAAGGAGGGATAAAAGGAAAGAAATACGAAAACCTATGTCTCGGAGATGACACGCGGTCTATGCGACGAGAAAGGCAAAGAGGGATCATTCATCAAGGGCATCAAACGTTTTCTGGGCTTCCTCTTTTCGCATGGATTGCTGTTATCAACAGTAGCCCATGGAGTAACAAGAAACGATCAGTGGAAGATAGAAATGTCGCCACTGGTCAGGACCAGTGTTATTCAACTTTGTTCCTTTCTAATGTCCGCTAACTACTATCATGGAAGGTTAAAACCTTCAGAGTTCCTCCAATCGACCTCCCTCGTCTAGTACAATCTTGAATTTATCTAGAGCTCAACAATTTTCCTGCTCCCTCCTCCTGTCCCTTCCTTCCACTCCAACCCTTTCCTAACTTCCCCTCCTCTAGAACATTCACCGGTAAATATTGCCGTCCCAAACCTTCACAAGTATGAATGCGACATTTTACTGCGACAAAAACAGAATTATATGCGCACGAACTGTCGTGAATGAGCTTTTGCCGAGTGTCAATTTCTCATCCGTGACAGCCAAACGACTAAGATCCTTGACGGTAGCCGGAATCGGTATCTTTTCAGTGTTCCAATCAGTCGTTTGACTTTCACCACCAGCGAACGACGCATCTCCCCATCCGCCTGCCGCACCTGCATCAAAGCTGTCGTTTCCCCAACCAGCCATATCGAATGTATTGCTCTTTGTTGAACGCGCTGCAAAAATAATGTTTTTTTTTCGCTTAAAAAAAGTACTGGGTGTCGCAGCTACCACCCACGAAATGCTTTAACTTACTTGAGGAAGAAGAAGAATCGTCTTTATTCACGTGAATAAAGAAAACTGCATGCGGCAGTAAGATCTATAAAAAAACGGTGTCAACACAAATACAGCTGTACGAGCACACGTTTAGATGAACTGCACATATGTACATGAAAGAATCGAAAGCAATGAGCAACGAATGGCAATTGATACCCGTACCGATGCAGCTGACAACCATGCCCATGCATGATTGTTTTGACCGGTTTCGGAACGCCTGGTGGTCAGCCTGCTGGCGATCCGTCAGGTAAGCAGCCGGGAATCGAACCCAGGTCTTCCCGCATAAGAAACGGGAGCTCTACCACTGAGCACCTGCCCGTCCAAGATGGTAAACAAAACATACAAATGATAGACTATGTGACTCAATAAATTAAGTCAACAACTATTCTGAGGTCAAATGAGCCGAAGCTATCCGTGAGTGTCAAATGAGCCGAGGCTATCCGTGATCACCCACGAATGAACAGTAAAGCTATGACCACGACGACTATACCAACAAAACAGTCACAACGCAAAACGATTGAACAATCCCACAAACAATCCCAACAATTTTTACCGATGCGCTAAACTTTCCCGCGCTTTCGGGTAAAATTCGTCGTTCGGTTACGGTGCGACCGATTTGGTTCGTTCATTCTCAACAACGTTAGTACGCACTAACTACCTCGTCACTTACCATTCGCTGGTTGGTTTTGGTTCTTTTATATGTATATCTGCAATTCATGTAAGCGTATGCTTGTAGAATTGCTTGCTTTTATGGCTAACCGTTTGTCATTCCAGAATTGCAGTGCAGAAATCCCGACGTTCTTCTTGAATAATTCTCCAGTTGAATGTAGTTCTCTGTTCTTGAAGCTGGTTTTCGTTTGGTATAGTTTTGTTAGGTATGCCTCTACAATTTGTTCCGCTAAGTTCAGCTGTTGATGTTTAGTTTTCCGTGAATACGGAAAGTACGGTGAAGACGATCGGGAGGTGGAGGGGGGGTTGTATGGAATCTTAAGTGTCGATAAAGTAATCGCATTTAGAAAGCACGTTTTTTTAATTCGATGTCATCATGGTAATTGTTATTGTTGCCGTATCGCTATTTCTGAGTTAAGCTTGTTATAGCAGAGCTAAACTGCTAATTTGTTTTCCTTCCTTTTTTTAAATAGCATTAGACGCTTATCATTTCGACCATGTGGCCTGATGGGTAGCAGTTCGGGTTTTTTTCCTCGAACTACCATGCCATCTTGCCAATTGTGGTATTTTGCTAAACTTAAAATAGTTCTATAATTTCACCATGATGCCATTTTGCTGTATTGAGAGTGCCTTATGGTATCGGAGTTTTAAGTTCATATCCAGATAATCAGCCAGATTATCTGTTCTGCTCGTGATGGCAAGCGACAACTTTCAGGAGCAATGCGACGATCGGTGGTACGCTGCATACGCATGAAGCGCTTCCTACCGTCATTTTTTCAGCGTTCGGTGCCTCAAATAGAAGGCGATCAAACCATGTCAAAGGAGCAACAGGTATGCGCCTTCATAACTTTTCTCACAAAGTTGGTAACATCTAATCGTTTTCCTCATCGAATTTTTTATATAACTATTAAAATGAGAAACTCAAGATCAACTTTGTTGCACCGAACACCATGGACTACAGCCAGCTGCAGACATATGGGAATTGCTTATGTATAAGGTGCACGATTACCTTGCACCTTTTCCGCAAACGTTCCGTTCCTTTTTTCTCTCCTTAGCAACATAGAAGTGACGTCCATTCGCTACGACCTCTACAAATGATTCCGTTCAAGACTAGTTAACGGGTATGAGGTTCTTAAAATATGGCGTTTATCAACAGTGATTTTTCCACGGCACTTTACCTAGTTCTTCTGTACGTGATCCTTTGATAATTCTTTCCGGTTCATCGAACTGCTGCTCCTTGTTATTTTCGTTTCAAACTTTCTCATTCTGACCGATCACCGTTGCATAATGCGCGCAGTTGAGTTGATGATGCGAACCAAACCAGCCGTTGGTTAGTGATATGCGCCCACAATAGCTTAATCGCAGAGCATCTTCCGAAGGAAGACGAAAGTCGACGGTTCGAGTCAGGCTTGCGGGCACAATTTTCAACTAGCTAATTGGATTTGCTTGTAAAATATTCTTTTTTGATCGCTTAATTAATTTTATTCAGGAGAAGCTGAAAGGTGCTTTATCGAAACTGCGCACCGATGAGCCACGATTGACTCAGAGGAGAGACGAATTGAGTGAATTTGATAGTGAAGCAGCACTTGAGGATAGCATCGACATGGATTCCATTCGAGCTAGAGGGTTTGTATTTTACACGTATATGCGTTCATGCCAGGTCGCATGGGGCATCACTTTCTGGCTAGTGTGCTGCGAACACTGATTGCACAGCTGACGTAAACGATATGATGGTGACGACGGAGCATGTGTGAGGAGGAGGAGGAGGAGGGGGGGGGAATGGTAGAGGCAAGCAAAGAGTATGCAACAAGTGGGGCTAAGATCATCTTCTAATTGGGTGAAATGGAAGTAGCAGATGATCATTTTCATCTGCCCGCGCAAGGAATAGTCTCACGGGCCATGGCACGAGGTCGATCAAAAGAACCACTGGCTGCTTTTCTTGCATCTTTTAGCCTTTGGTAGAGCGCATGTGTATAGGGAGGCATGCAGTTTGATTAAGGGTGGAGTACACGAAATATTGCGGGCCATCATAGGTCGCCTTAAAACAGATACGGTTATACTTGCCGGCCGCAATTTTACTGCGATATTAATGGTTAGGAATGCATCGGAGGCGAGATCCGGCTCGAAGACCTCCGTCTGTAGAGCTGTTGTAAACCGCCTAAGGGTAGAACCCTGTGCGTGACCTTCTGGGGCCGTAGAGAAATAGGGCATAACTGATGGATCCGCAGTCAGTCGTTACAGTTAAGGTTTGAAGCTTTCGGTTGTTCACTTCGAGTGCTGGCCTTGTTTTGCCTGACACCAGTAGCTGGTTGTTGGGATCAAGGATTTTGAGTTTCATTATTCGCTTCGATGTTCGGGTTTATTGCGTTTAAACAATGTGTATCATGCATAAATAGAGAAACGCACGATGTGATACGCTTCTAAATTCGGTTCAATGATGCTGCGTAACTTTTTTATATTGTACTTCATCTCCTACATAAAATTTGGGGTTTTATTCCTGCAGATTTCTAAGATATCGGTACAATTACGAACCGCCAGTGGATTTGGAGGAACGTTTGCGAAAGTTGCTTGCGACAGAATTTCCCACAGAAATGAGCAAGCAAGAAGAGGATATATTGAAAATCGATCTCACAAAAAACATTCACCTCAAGTTCAAGGTAATCTCCTAGTTCGATAGTGAAATCATTAGTCGAAACTGAAATTTTGCCATAGAATTGGCCAGCACTTAGTTTGCACGTCACATATGTTTCCGGGAATGAGGGAAGCCGATGTGACGTAAGAGTGTATCCTGAGTCGAGAGAATCGCCGCAGGCATGTCGGAAGCTCTCGATAGATGTAATTAAGCTTAAAATTATCCTGATTTTATGCACTAATTTTTTTGTGTCCAGAGCCGTGTAAGAATCCAGAAAGCTTCGTGTAATATCCATAGCCTAATGTAATTATACTAGGATGGGATAGAGGAGAGAGAGTGGAACGAAATGAATTTGTAATCGACTGCATAAAAAAAGTTACACCAAAGTAAACAACGTTTTCTCATTTTCGCCGTGCGATGTGCGGTCTGAGAGGTATTAACTAATTGATTTTTTTTTCAGCATTCATGTCCCCTATTAAAATCCAATCAATCGTCCTTGGCGTGGTTGGATTAAGAAAAAAAAAGAGATGACTAGTATATCCATATGCCACAAAAGATGCTAGAAATGGCAACTAATTCCTGAGTAGCAATCAGTCTTACTGACTGGATGTAGTCCGATTCGTTCACTTTTGGGAGCCTTACGAGCATTTGAGATTTTTTTTTTGAGGTTTCATGCTATTTTTAAAAATTTTCAGGTTTGATACTTTCTCCTACTTCGAAATTTGTTTTTGAAATTGGTGGCGACTTGTTTTGTTTATTTGTCTGCGGTTGCTTACAATTTTTTGAATGTGCAAATAGAAGTGTTCATTCATATTTACTGTGAATATTTCGAATGTTTATTTTAACATTTTTCTGTAAGTATTTCGTGTGTGCACCGTTACGTTCTATTCCATTTTAGCTGTTGGACCTAATTGGACGAACACTAAAGCATACGGTACCAAATCCAGAATTGCATCGAATGAAAACCGTTGGGGATGTGGTTGACTTTTATCGGCGTCCGGTAAGCAATTTGACGGAGTATGCGAAAATGGCGCGAGATCAGACGCAAACTTTACCGAGAAATTTGCATATTAAGGAGCATCCGGTCAGGTTTCATCCCGATGACAAGGACGCATATCATGGAGGTAGTTGGATTGCTATTGTCATTTCATTTTATAAGCCTATCACTTCCAAATCGAAACGGTACGATTGGAACGAAATCGAAACGATCCCTTCTAAATGGAGGGAGGGGATATATGCCAGCAATTTTTCTCCAGTTCAAGAACAGCCGTGAGAGGGTTTCGCTGATGTTAAGGAATCTCAAGGATGGAGCAAGAGAGACGAATAGGGATTTGCTCCTTTGTGTGCCGAGAGACGGTTGGAGGGGTGTACACTTCGCGGACGATGTTAGTTTGTTGCGAAGAAATAAGGGAGTCTCATGGATAACAGACTGCAAAACCTTAAGATCTCGCAATGCCACGCGGACGTTCTTAAGGTTTCAGAGGAAAGGCAAGGCTTTTGTGCTGTACATTCTCCTCCTTGTAACATTCTTTGCCTTTTAGGGCCGATTGATGAGGAGGTGTAATCACACGTGGGCAGTCTCTCTTCCCTGTTTTTGCCCTCCGGTGCGGAATTCTCCACCCTCTGCCTTCCACCATTGAGAGCACTATAGACATTCCGACGGGAAAGGTTTCTGGTGCAAAAATAAGTGTTTTGATTGGGGATATAGCGAGACATCCCGTCCTTTCCATCTCTACCTAAAAATGAGGCATACTTGGGATGCCATATTTGGGTGGATTCGATATCCTCGCCTAGGCTATACATATTTGTATTTTAGGTGTGACAGCCTATCCTGGAAGTGGAGGGCAAGTGCTCGGTTTGCGTAATAAACGTCTTTATCGGCAGTTTCAACCGAAGAAAGAGTGGTTCGATTACGAGGATCAATCTTTCGATTATACTCGACCCGACAAGGATATGCCTTGGGATCCTGAAGTGGCCAAACGTATGGACAGGTATCCGTCTAAGAAGTACAGCCTTAGTACGAAGTCATTCAGACGTGTACGAGGCGCGGGATAAAGGATTCGGTTGGGAGTATAAAATATACGGTGGGAGGAAGGGAGGGGAGATGGTGAGCTAGGCTTCGGTTCGATGAAAAGTCCCATGGGGCCACAAGGATGGGTACAGTTCGAGTGGTACTTAATGGGGTCAATCTGAGCCAAGTATGATTGACTAAGAAGTACAGTTATGCTTGGCTCAAACTGACCCTTTTCTCACTTAGCTACAGTATGCGGAATTTAATATAGTCTTTAAAATATCATCTTTCCTTGGAAATGGAAAAAAATTTCACTACTAGTATTTAGTCAGTGCTGTGTTTTCTTCTTTCCCCCACTCCCCCTTCCCCTCCCCCCACCTTCGTCACCTCCAACTGTTTCGTTCCGTGCCTCCGGGATGTACATTGCTTCTTTTTGCGCTGTCGAAATGTTTTAAGTGTTATATTGTAGGTTATATTGTAGGCAAGTGTTATATTGTAGGTAAAAGTATTATTGTCCTTCTAATTTCTTGAAGTCTGTTTCCTTGTACAGTTCTAAGCTTCCCGCCAAATGTATGATACGGAATAAGTTAGAATCGTTTTCATAAAGTCCGAATTCAGCTATGCGCTATTGACGAGCTTTTTGGGCTAAACCGCTGTTGTTCTAGGCACAGCCATCAGCAAAACGGCTTATAGGCGGATCGGGGTGGGAGCTATTGATGTGCGACTGGTGCTTTCCTTGGTAGTGGCACTGAATTTCCTGGGCATCTACGAGCGGAAATTAAGTGATCATTAGGCCGTGCCATTTAACAGTTTGTTTTAGTCATTTCAGGTTTAAGGTGCTTTATGGTTTTGGTCTGATGGCTATTTTTCACTGAGGGTTTTAAACGGAAGTGTGCGTATGGGAAAAGAGGGGGGGGGGAGTGGCGTTTATTGGTTGTTAATTAATTAAGGCCGAGAGATGACTTTGTTTTTCTGGTGCTCACCGGTTGAAATTTGTTATTGCATCCCCCATTTTGGTTCAGTTTGTTGTTTATATTAGTGTTAAATTCTTCTTTCGCGCTGCATTATTGGCATGTATGAATCTTGTATTGTTTTGATGCGAACCACTAATAAAAGTTTATTTCCTTTCTAAATATTGCGCACATTATATCTTTACTCTGGACGCATATTTACAAAACTGAACAATGTAATCGACTTCCCTCATTGATCACAGTCGGGATGAGATAGAGCGAGATAAGTGAGATAAGGTAGGTG
>JPKZ01001927.1:606643-620584 GCA_000803305.1 Toxocara canis
GGGGGGGGGGGGGGGGGAAGTCATTGCTTCTATTTGCTCCGTTGCAGCAACAGTCTTCTCTAGTACAACATATACATGCCGCTAGTTTATGTCATTATTGTAAAACAAGGGTATGAGTTTAGCGAACCTTGGTGCAAACGCAATCCTGGGTGTTTCGTTGGCCGTGGCTAAGGCTGGTGCAGTGCACAAGGGAATGCCGCTATACAAGTATATCGCTGAGCTGGCAGGCATTTCACAAGTTGTGCTGCCTGTGCCCGCATTCAATGTTATCAACGGTGGATCACATGCCGGCAACAAACTTGCTATGCAGGTATTTGTGACTGTCGAGCCTACTGCATTATTATTGCAGTTAGCGCCAATTGAATAGGTATTTTGTTTTGGTGTGCAATTGTCGGGTATATTTCCTTACCTGTAAGTGTATTTTAATTAAATGATCTCGAGTAACCGTTTCAGAAGAATGGGAGGCGTTGTTGAGGTTCTGTATCGGCCCTTGTTTTTAATTTCCTTTCTCATTCACACGTTCACTCATTTGTTGTTGCTCAGAGCCTTCGCCCGTTTCCTTTTAAAAAGACTTCCTTGCCTTATCAAGGTGAGGGCCACTTTTTCAGGCCATTGCCTTGTTAATACCCACTTTTTGATTCACGCTGACTAACGAACGTTACGAAATCGTTGTGTAAACGTGCTCGCAAATAGAGCGTATCATCCGCTGATTATTTTTATCAGCATTGATTGCTGGGTGAAATACTAGTACGAATATATAGATCTATCTTCATAAAACAAGATTCAATAAATACCTATGGAATGGGGAAGGAGGCCTATACGACAGCTCGCAAAGGCCTAGCAAGAGAGCGCATGAGCCATTCGCAAAGAGGCAGGGCAGACTTTTGCTTCACATATATTTCAGTCTGCAGTTGAAGTTTGAGCAGACGTGTTGTACATGTTTTGTGTTTTTAGGAGTTCATGATCTTGCCTGTTGGGGCCAAATCGTTCGCAGAAGCGATGCGTATGGGTTCGGAGATCTACCACCACCTCAAGGTAAAAAATCCAGTGTGCTGTGTAATTGCAAAGGTTGTTTGACATAGCAGCATAACGCATGTCTCATTTTCGCCGGCGTCTACGCACTTTTTAATATAAGTTTGTGAAAGACCAAAAGTCGATCTGTTAAGAAAAACTAGTCATATATACCTTCAAGCGTTTTTTTCGGCTCAAAAGGCATTTGTTTCTGAAAATTTAATTTCAGGTTTTTGTTGGTTGGATTAACCTTTTAAGAAGTAAAAAATAAGAAGTATTAGTTTATTTAATTGGTTTATTTATATATGCGTTAAATTGTTTGATACCATTTCTGTCGTCATAAGCCAGTCGAATTGTCAGTAAAGGAGTGGTGAATGCCTACATTCGATACGTTCTTGAGTTTTAGAAATAGGGATATGTGCGATACAAGAGGCTGAACTGAGTTCCTTTGTTATTCATGATGACGATTAAGAAAAATAATAATTGTGCCCTCCGTGCTGTTGACCATATTTTTCAAAACAACGAATAAAAATTCGTATCAGAGGAGACGATCATTGATAGAGTGTGCAATGTAAGGAACTTTGGAGACGACTTTGGAGATTGGAAATATATCTATATTACAGGCGGAAATCAAAAAGCGCTATGGTCTTGATGCAACGGCAGTAGGAGATGAGGGTGGATTTGCACCCAATATTCAAGACAACAAGGAGGGTCTTGACCTTCTTAACACGGCTATCGCTCTTGCTGGATACACGGGCCGAGTGTCGATCGGAATGGATGTGGCTGCCTCTGAATTCTACAAGGTTGCTGGTTCCGGTTCCGTTAGCAAAGAAACGTCGAAAAGTTGGAGGGGGAGAAGAAGAGAGGGGTTGAGTGGGCGAACACTTTTATATAGGGAAGCTTGAACCAAATAGTGGAGCTTTACAAAGGTATAGATTTAATGCTGTGAGGCGGGAGGAAATGATTCCCCACTGTTTATTGTGACTGATATCAACTGCATCGTATACTTAGCGTCTGTTAGTCTTGAATGGCACTCAAATGAAGAAAACTTGAATTTGTTAAGCCAAGAAATGTTTCGGGCGACTTAGGAATTATAATCTGAACGGGGCATTTCAAAATCCATAGCGACTTTCTTAAATTATGGATTGAGCTTAAACTAAATGCTCAGGGTGGTGGGACTTTATTTATAGACGCTCATATATACATGAATAGAATTGCTTTGACATGGCGATTTAGTATGTATAGAATATGAACTGATAAATTTAGGTATTTTTCCTAGGCTGCTGCTCCAGGCGACTTCATTCGATTGCATTATGAAGGTCGGTGGTAGGAGTGGGTTGAGCATAAACTACTCTTAAAGCGCAGTAGAATCGCTGAATTCTGATATTGTGCGGTTTTAAGTGTGGTTTTTTCATTGTTTCAGGCAGATGAGAAAAAGTACGATCTTGACTTCAAGAATCCTCATTCAGACAAGAGCCTATGGAAGACCGGTGACGAGATGGCCGAGCTGTACCAGACTTTCATCAAGGTTCAGAATTATTAGCCTCAAAAAACCTGTTCTTGTAAATTTATTGTTCATCATAATAGGATTCATTCAGTATTGCTGAAACAAGGTAGTCGTCAGGAGAGGTGCGAAGTAGAAGCACTGCATCGCATCCATCACGAGAAGTATAATCGTTTTGATAGAAATGTTAAGGAAATCTCTATTTGTGTCGTTTGAAAGGGCACTCATCTTTTACACGATGGGTTCTAAGTTGGGATTTATAGGTTGAAGTTGATTTTTTAAAAACTATTTCACTTCAGGAATACCCAGTGGTTTCGATCGAAGATGCTTTTGATCAGGACGATTGGGGTAACTGGGAGAAGCTGATGAACAACACACATATTCAGCTGGTCGGTGATGATCTGACAGTCACCAACCCTAAACGTATTCAGATGGCTATCGAAAAGAAGGCATGCAACTGCCTGCTGCTCAAGGTAACCTCTTCCAGCGTTCGTGTAAATTTGGTAGGCATTGCTTATAACTGGGATTCATTACAAATGCTCAGTTGTCGGTACTGATTCATTTTTAACGTCATTCGTCTACAACGACATAGTTGAGCGAAATAATAACTGTTTTATTGTTGTTGTATTAGCGTATTACACACATATGATATAACGGCATATGTATTCGTAATTTGTATCACACCTTTTTTAATATATTTGTGTGGCGCCTTTGTTTCGTTGGATTTATGCCAAAGGGACTGGTACCGTAATCGTATTTTGAGGAAATGGTGTGTTTTCAAACCAAGAAGAACTTACACAGTATTCGTAATGTTTACGAAGTTTGCTGTTACGTAATGCTAGTTTTTTTTTTTTTTTGTATGACGAGTCACTTCATAAATTTCTACTGGTAGTGTGCTTAGGTTTATTTGTAAATGGTTGCCTTCACTGTAAGGGGTTCTTTGAGGAACCTTTTGTTTCTTGGTTATATTTTGCGATTGCATATGGCTAAGTGAGGATCAGTTACGAGAGAATACGAATAGCTTCTCGTAATCTGCGACCGGACACATTTGTTATAGGTTGAATAATTTGTAAGTCGACATGCTACAGGTGTTACTAATGGTTATTCATAATTGATGGCAGTACTGTGAAGTGGGCTTTGAAGAAGCTATTTATGATTGTTTATAGGTGAACCAGATCGGCTCCGTGACCGAATCAATTGAAGCTGCTAAACTATCACGATCTCACGGTTGGGGAGTGATGGTTTCGCACCGTTCCGGTGAGACCGAGGATACGTTCATCGCTGATCTTGTTGTAGGTCTCGCCACCGGACAGGTTCATTTTGAGCTTATATAATTCTCTACTCAGTTTACCTTTCAAACTGTTCGTTCAAAATGTTCCATCATTATATTTTAATGAAAAAAAAGTAACTGTAGGAGATGTAAAACTTCTGATGCAGTCGAAGAGAGTTATTCAGAATTCAAGATAAATTTAACGGGAATAACTGCAGTAAGAATTATGATAGAGTTGAAGCAGTTGAAGAAACTTCGTCAAATTAGTAGCACTGCATAAGGCCTCCCAAATATTCTTGATTTTTATGCTGAAATTGTCAAGCGTTTGCTGGTTCTTCGTAGATTTTCTCAGTGATGAGTGTGGTCTGCTGCGACGTCATTTTTTGATTGTTTGGGCGTTTCGGGATTTTTGCATTCTTGAAAAAGGTGAGGCGAAGATTTCTGGTGTCAGTGACGCAGTCAAACTGTCATCATACAAACAGATAGTACTGCCGTCTAATTTCGTCATTCATAATATTACCTGATCGATTTTTGCATTAAAATTGGTCGTTATAGGATCCTCTTACTGTATTATCGTTCTTTTTCGATTATTCATGAAATGAGCATTTTCTAATATTAGCAGCACTAATGTAGAATTAATATTGGCAGCACTAATATGGAATTAATATAGGCATTGCGAAATGACAATAATGACAATACTAGTAAAATCTGCTCTCAATTGAGCAGCATAAGCATACATGCGACATTTACTGATGGGCAAGGTTTTTTTTGTCTTAAATTTTTGCCAGAAAATTGTGCCTTTATTATTTACGGCTGCATATGGCCGTTATCGCTAAACTGGAAGATAGAATCGTGTGTAAATTTGAAATTTTCAAATCGCTTAAGGTATATGCCTAAAAATGGAAAAAATACGATTTCATCAGTATTATTTTGGGCGCATTAGCAAAAAGGAGGTCACGTATCTCACTCGTTAAGTTTTGAATATTAAAGTTTGAAAAATATTAAAGTTTTGAAAGACACAAGGAAAGAAAACCTCGAAAGAGGTTAGGAATCTCACGTATCTCATTCGAAAGTCAGAGGTCACGTATCCGAATATTGAACAAATATTAAAAGTTCTGTTTTTAGATCAAGACCGGTGCTCCATGCCGCTCTGAACGCCTTGCCAAATACAACCAGCTGCTTCGTATTGAGGAGGAGTTGGGTCCACATGCGGTATACGCTGGCGAGAAATTCAGAAACCCTCAAGCTTAAGAAGTTGGAACGTCGAGATCCTAAGCTGTTGCTTCGCGCATTGGTAACATGAGAAATCCCAGCATTCGATGTTTGCGACCCCTCCCCCCCCTCCACTCCCTCTCAACGTTGTCGCCTGTAGTATTGTTCTGCTGTCTGGCGTTTTGTTCATTCTACATGTTTATGTTTAGAACTTTTATAGAATGTATTTTCTGTTTAGGAAATTTTTTAAAGTTATAGTGACAACGCATATAATTAATAGGCTACCGAGTTTTAATGGTTGATTTTGCGTATTACGTTAGATACCGGTTCTTATGAACATAATGGGGTAGAGGGTTCTTTTCGTTTTCGAGGATGTCTGTTTTTTTTTCGGGGAAACATGAAAAAACATGAGTGACCTATTCCTCAAAAGGGAACGAAATCACAGGTTGACAAGGGCGTAGGAGATTGGTTGTCGTTTGTCTAAAGCGTGATCAGTTGATGAGTCGTTTTATGTGGATTGAAACTTTGATATTTTATAAAACCTAAAGTTTTTTTCTGTTTTGTGCACAACGCATTCCGTACTCAACAGTGTTTAGGTGTGAGCGCACTGCAGTTTCTGTTGTCGCGAATAGAAACGACTTTTGTTTATTTAATTCATGAAGAAGTTTGACGAGTACTCGTAGAATTCGCATGAGGTAGATTGTAGTTGAGACCATATGATACATCGTAGAGATGGTTGCAATGGGTTTATGTTGATGTTTCGACTGCTTGAACCAAAATCGTAGCACAACAAGCTGAGGATCTATAGTCACAGTTTTCGTCAATTGTACTATGAACAACAGTAGCGCTTTATGGGAGAAAAGAATTTAACAAAGTAGGCATACATGCATAAAATATTTAGATCTAATATGAAGACCGATAATTGAGCAGTCCAACGGATGAGACAATGGTAAAGGGAGTGCACAAAGGGAGTAATGAAGGAAGGGAGTGAGATTGGGAAGGGAGGTCACAGCTAGGATGAGCTCAGTCAGGGAGAAAGGTTCTGCGCAGCCACTGACCATTGGCTTACGTGAATGCATGAGGCTGGCCTCCTTGATTTCCCAAATAAGGGTGCCTTTACGTCGAGCACGTATTTTGACGACAATGGTAACCGCTTGAAGGTTGTGGCATTCGACGACGTTTGGTGATAGGATATGTGTGTAAAATTGTGAAAGTGATGAGGCTATGCTTAAGACTTGCTCTCTGAGTCGTTCGCGCAAAAAAAAAAACATTTCACCGATATTACATAGCATTGCATGCATAACATTGGATGGAATAAACAACATCTTTGAAGGAGTAATCGCCCGGCTTATTTGAAGGGCAGATGACACATTTCGAGGTGAGACGGTCATACGTTATGCTGCAGACAAGAATTTACAGAATTGAGGGAAGAGGAATGACAATTAGATTAAGAGGCAGGTCGCGTTTGTTCAGGATGGAGACAATTCGCCTGTAAAGCTTTTGCTTATGTGAAGTATGCATAAGGAGGTCCGGGCCTCGTTGCTTAATCAGAAGTGCGCGATGAGAGACGGGGTCGGGGACAGGCTCATGAGTGGAGCTAGAGAGGTCGCTGGAATGATAGCCGTTCCGAGCAATAATAGACCGCTTTTTGAGCAAAGGCATCTATGCTGACCCGGTTTGAATTCAAGTTTGAATTCAATCTGACTGAGTGGACGGTTTTAAGCAACAGTTTGCAGAGGAATGGCTTAGAGTACCAAGAGGAGCAGAATATGCCATTAGGGAGAGAAATACGGGTGTTGACAGAAGGTATACTTTCAGTTGATCGGATCTCGATGGTAAGACAGGTCTGAGGGTCAGCACTATTAGCAACATCAAATGTGTCTTGTAGATGATCCCTGGAATTGGCTACAACGAACATGCCCGATATACCGAGCACGCAATAAGGGATTCTTGTATAGTGATGGGCATTCCAGGGCGTTCATGAAAACGATGGCTAGCGTAGGAGCTAACCTATTGCCCATAGGTGGGTGGGCCTCGTTTTTGCTCGTAGTAAAAGCCAGACCAGGAGAAACACGAGAAACGGGCCTCATTGATTCGGAGGAGACAAGCGTTTGTGAGGCATAGGTACAAATGTTACCGTGATGTTCATCAAGAGAAGTGGATAGTGGGGATATAGCAGTATTACGGGATATGTTGGTGTATAAGTTTGTAACATCGAAGATGGTGTAAGCGAAATTGATTTTGGTGGGGATATCATGTTGGTTAAGATGATCGAGACGTAGAAGGGAGTCAACACTGTTTTTCAAGTGTGATGGGACGAAGTTCAGAAGAGATGAGAGGATACAAGAGATAAGCCAAGAAATACGGTCAGTACGCCTGTCACAGATGGAAATTATAGGTCATAAAGAGAAGTGCAAAGGATCGCACGAACGAGGGTTGAAATTTGCTTTATGGGTTTTAACTAGTGTGTAAATGACAGGTGTGACGACGGGATTACGCCAAAATAGTTTATTGGCAAGGGGGTTGGGAGTGTCATGATTGGTGATGAACGTGCGGTATGTATTTCGGACATGTTTTATTGTAGCATTGACGCGTGCACTTGATACGGTCACCTATAACGAGTTGCTAGCTAGATGATGTTTAACAATTCTTTTGTCTTAATTGCAGGAGCAGATATTCCCCACACGGACACTGATATGCGAGGTTCGCGATCGGGAACCTTAGGTAAGTTACGACACGCTGAACGTTCGTCTCTGGAAACGTTAAATGAGAGCAGTGAGAAGAGTTTACATACGTGTTTTACGAGGACAGCATGCACTTCCAGACAGAAAACGAACACGGGTTCAAGGTGGTTGACAGGTTGTGGGAAGGAGACCTTTAGCGCGGAAAGCGGTGCCGAGTGTGAGAGTCACTGCAGGGCGTCGGAAACAGTAGGGGAACAACTTTCCGAGTAATGAAGCAGCATAAATGACCGAACAAGATTCATATGAACATGACATGCAATGTTCTTATCAAACTTGACCGATGATGAGAAGGAATGGCCTAGTGACATTAAAGCAGAAGAAGCATCATCCACTTCAGAATCACCAAGAGAAATAGCATGCACTGTATAATGATCAGCTACGCAGTGATCATCATAACAACGGAAGGTCTATTGGTCTTACGGTTATGAGAGGCAAGACGATCATACTTCAGACAGTTTGTCAAGAATATGTTGTGGAGGTTCACAGCGAAGTGAGTTGAAAGAAGACTTAGAGGGGCGGCGGAATAGAAGAAAAGTCGATGACACCTGCTGTTTTCCAAATGTTGATATCTGCACTGTACATTCACGATAACGAGATCGAAAGACCGATTTCCAGTGATTAGGTGTTCGGTAGCATACGTGATGAACTGCGGAATAAAACCGTTTCGCTAGGTTGATGAGTAGCCATAAGATGTAATACGTTGTGAAAAGTAGTCTGGTCCAGACACAGCGATTGGATACGTTTAAGAACAGTGTTGTTTTGAGGATGCATGTTCCATGGTTATTCGTATGAGGTAGTTTGAAGTTAAGACCATATAATGCGTCGGAGAGAGATGGTATAATGGGTTTATGCTTACGTTTCGGCTCCTTGAGCCATTATCGAAGCACATCAAACTGAAAACGGATAGTCACAGTTTTCGCCAAACAGACCATGAACAACGGCAGCGATTCCATGAGCCGAAAAAAAAAGTTTAACAAAGTATGCACACATGCATAAAATACTTAGGTCTAACATAAAGGCAGCAATAAATGGGCGTCCTAACAGATGAGACAATGGGAATGGGAGTACACGAAAGGAAGAATGAAACAATGGATCGAGATTGGGAAGGGAGGCCATAGATAGTGTAGGAAGAGCTGTCAGGGAGAAAAGTTTGACGCAGCTATTGACCGTTGGTTTAGGTGAATGTATAAGGCTGGCCTCCTTAATTTTTCGAGTAATTCTGCCTTAGCCTCGAGCAAATATTTTGACGGCATTGTTAACCGCTTGAAGGTCGTGGCATTCAACAATGTGTTTAGCAATAGGATATATTGTGGAACATCATGCAAGTGGTGATGCCAAAGTGGTGAGGGCCTCCAAATTTGTCGTAGTGAGGGAGAGGAGTGATAACTAAGATATGTTGTGTGAGATCCTCAAAATGGCAAAACCGTGCATCCCCTTTCTCATTATCTCATTCAGTGAGCTTTTTCCTGGTCTGGCTGTTACCATGGGCAAAAGGCGAGCAACAGGTTAGCTCCAATACTAGCCATCCTTTTCATGAACACCCTGGAATGCCCTTCACTCAGTGAGCCTGAATTCAAACCAGGTTAGCATTGAAGCCTCTGTTCGAGAAGCGAATTCTATTCTGCCTAAGAACGGCAACCATTCCAACGACTTCCATGGCTCCACTCATGAACATCTTGTCGTCTACCCCGTCTCTCATCGCGCACGTCGAATTACGCACGAGAACGACACCCGGACCTCCTCATGCATACCCTACATAAGCAAAAGCTTTACAGGCGAACTTGTCTCCATCCTGAACAAACGCGACCTGCCTCTTAATCTAATTGTCATTCCTCCTCGCTCAATTCTGTAAATTCTTGTCTGCAGCATGACGTATGACCGTCTCTGTTTTGGCACCTCGAAATGTGTCATCTGCCCTTCAAATAAGCCGGGCGATTACTGCTTCAAAGATGTTGTTTATTCCATCCAATGTTGTGCATGCAATGCTATGTAATATCGGTGAAATGTTTTTTTTGCGCGAACGACTCAGAGAGCAACTCTGAAACATGGCGGTGACTACAGCGGTCTTCCAAGAGGAGGGGAGTGAGCAGCAGGAGATACTTCTTTCAAAAATTAAGCTCAATGGAACAACTATAATGTTAGCGGTACGTTTTATGAAACAAGAAGGTATTCCATTGGGACTAAGCGAGGTTTTGGTACTCAACTTATCTATGGCGTTTCTCACAGATTCTACATCTTATACAACATACCTATGACCAAACATATTGTCAAATGCCACAACCTTCAAGCGATTAACACTGTCGTCAAAATACTTGCTCGAGACAAAGCTACACTTATTCGGAAAATCAGAGGCTAATCGCACACATTCACGTAAACCAACGATCAACGGCTGTGTCGAACAATTCTCCCAACTGACCTCCTCCTACACGACATACGATCTGCTTTCCCACTCTCCCTCACCTCCTTCATTATTCCCTTGTGGCACTCCCTTTCCCATTATCTAGTCCATTAGACCGCCGTTTGTTGCTGTATTCGTGTTATACCTAAATTTCTAATGCACGTAGGCATACTTTGTTAAACTTTTTTTTCTTCTTATAGATGCGCTGCCGTTGCTTATGGTCTGTTTGGCGAAAACTGTGACTATCCGTTTTCAGTTTGATGTGCTTTGATTATCGCTCAAGGAGCCGAAACGTAAGCATAAACCCATTATACCATGTCTCTCCAACGCATTATATGGTCTCAACTACCATTTTACACGAATATCTATTGAATATGCGTCCGCTAAACAACAGTGTTCTTAAACATATCGACTCGTGGAGTCTTTTTATCTTTACGCTGCAGTGACCCCATTGCATCAAAAGAAGTTGTAGCGTAAAATTTGTTCCGGAGCCATCCGAACTGTAAGTACATATCATGATTCGTATAGGCTCTTCGATACTTTTTATTACAATACCTAACAGGAAGTACCAAGCATCGCAGCTTTGAAAAGGCAAAATACAAGAGATGCTAATCATTTTATGCGAATCACAAAAAAAAATTATAAAATAGTATTGGTGATGGCCAACGGCTTTACAGTCTTTACTATTGGCCTTAATTCTTCCTAAAGGTTCTGGATTTTCTTAAGCTAGGTGAGATAGAAAACATACAACTTTTTTTTCTTTGCTTTCGCCCTTCCTCCATATTGACATCGCTACACTCGTCGTCAAGTCGATGCGACACGTGCATACGAAAATAAAGCACAACAGCGTTACAAGCTATTTCAGTACTGTTTTTGCGTTGTCCCTTAACTTCTTTAATCTACAACCTTCAGAAACGACTCAGGACTCTCATACTGCGCTGCCGTATAATCCTTGGTCGAGACTGTGCCAAAATGCAGACTCGTTTTGCGTTCTTCACACTTCCTTTGCATCTTTAACTCTCCCAGTTCAAAACATTTATCACCACCAACCCTCGCTGGGTCTATAAGTTCGCCTAACAGGTACCCTGCAGCCGAGACGTTGGACCTTTCCATAAGATCCGTTTTACTGCAAAACTCTGTGACGTTTTATGAAGCTTACACAGTACCTACAGCTGAGATGATCTACGACTTATCATAAATGACTTTTATGACTTATTCGTGACTTCTACAGCTGATGTGTTTCTTCGCTAACGCGAGATCGCTTAAGTGCTCCCATGCTTTCCTCTGAGTTTGCATACTTCGTCTATCGCGTCAAGCCATAGGTTTTATCTGAAGCGCTTTATAATCGAAGCTTTCGAAGTGATGTAAAAGCAGTTTGGAGACGTCTCGTTCCCGAGACCGTCACCGAAACTTGATGTGACTTAATTTTCTATAAACAGCAAGCGACTTGATATATTGCTGGTCTTTCAATCTGTTTTCGTGCCTTTCTATTGTACCTGAGTTTGTTTCTTGGTCAGATTTTTGGAACAGTAATAAGAGGACACTCGAGTAGTACGAGGAATAGGGAAAGCAGCACGCTCAAACATATTGCTGTCGCTTTTATACCTCATACATCTGTTGGATGTAATTTGTTTCAAATCATTCAGCGTTTTTCATTTTTAAACGAGCAATTCATCCATTGTGATGATGCAGTGTGATTTGCGGTAGTTTAACTGCTTGTTTGCTACTACAGAGAAAAATACCGAGAAAGCTTCAAAAGTGTACATAGTACAGTCTAACTAATAAGCTGGCTATATTAAGCTAAATTGTACGTTTGCTACCTTCTCGAGAACTCAGTCACTTACTAGATGGTATTATGAGCGTTTATCATAATGTATACTAAACTCATAATCGAATACTCTGACCATTTTAAGGAATATTATCTTTAACACAAAATCATATGAAAAAAAAAAATAAATCGTTGCTTTATCGGACGCATAATACTACATCTTTTTGGTAACAAACATCAACATTTTCTTTTATATGCTTTCCATAAAACATCTCAGCCAAGGCCTCCCGGGTTGCGATTTGTCACGAACAGATCTGACTCATCTTGAATAGAAGTAACCTTGGTTGAGACATCACCTGAAACAGAGCTGAAACACAATCCCGCGCTCGGTTAAAAGCTCATCTCTCAGATGCACCCCCTATAATGTTGGGTAAATTTTTTAAAAACAGTTATCTCGTCTCACCGAATCATACGTATATGTTCTGCTTGAGCGTCCTAAAAATGGATTACCTCGTTTATCTAGAGAAACTTCTCGAGAACTCGCCATAAATAAAGCGGAGACTATAATCGAGTCAATATAATAGCCAATATTTTACTTATTAAGAAAGCTTTAATGTTTACTAAGATCACTGCTAATTTTACTTCACTACTTACTAAGATTGCTATGAAAGGCAATCTTGTACCTTTCATAGCAATCTTAGTATGCAGTAAAGTAAAATTCGGTTGTTTATTAGCAGTTTTCCGTCACCTATATTCTCATTGACATTTGGTTCATTTCCACATTACGTTTAAAATGGCCAATCAAAACGAGAAAACAAACGTCATTAAGTTTCCCACTAGCTCTTTTTCTATGCATCTTTCGTTTGTTTCAATTAAAGAAATATGTGGTCCTCGAGTTATAGTGGAGATGCGACGACCCCACCGTAATCTGCAAATAGTGGCCTAACCCACCCATGAGTCTCATAGAATGTTGATCAGTACGGAGCAGTACTCTATATTGGCATCCCACAAGACAAAAGACTCGTACATGCCGGTTCCGCTCTCAACATATCGTACCGCATAGCGTGTTAGGATTTGCATTTGGCTCGAAACTTAAAATATTCTTACAGTTTAGCCTTATCAGTATCTTGATCGTAAGTTCAGAATATCATAACTCGAATGATTGCCACTCGGGGAGCATCTGCAAAATGTTTATTGCCTTGCACGTATTATCTATTTGCTTTATTGAAGCGATAAAGATGTGAAAAGTAATGATACTTTAAGATCAATTAGTTACTGAGTAATAGCGAATGAAAGAAAACTTTCGAATGCCAATGTTTGTTCGAGCGTTTTCCGTAGAGAATGTTAAGAAATCACTCACTGGTTTACTTATTTATTGATTTGTCAATTAGTTTTTGCCGAGTTATGCGTTTGAAGATTTCAACGTTTTATGTGAAAAGTGAAGAATGGGATGCTGATGAGAGCATAAAAGGGGCAAAAAAAACTGATAAGCCAATTGCTGAAGCTAAAGGGATAAAACGAAAGACACCTATCAAATTTAAAGAAGAAGCTTAAATAAAAATTGTATATATATATAATGCATATGTAAAGCTATTCACATCCAAATAACAAAAAAACCCAAACGAGTGGAGTGACAATACGAAGTATATTAGTAGAGAGCTTGGTGGAGGGTTTAACGTTTTTTTTTCGACGATGATTAGGTGCGTAAATCATTAATCGCTTAAATCTTAGATGCTAAAAAGAGGAGCTCTAACAGCGAAGTCTTAAAGAGTTTGTACCCTTGCATAAAAATGGGTGTCTAGCTCTTTTTTTTCCCTCCTCTTTTTCGGCATTCGTAATCTGTTATTTATGATTGTGATTCATTTCCGATTTTTTTAAAGCTTTGTGTCTCGGTGATTTGTGTTGCCCATTATATTTATAATTTATTGCTGAAGATCGTTGAATGTTTTCACTTGTTCATATGAACGTACATGTGGTGCTGTTTGATTTAAAATACATATGAACATCGCCAATACCACTCATTTTTTTAGGAGA
>JPKZ01001927.1:620939-641612 GCA_000803305.1 Toxocara canis
GTGGGAGGGGAGAAACGATGGCCTGAATTTTCACGCAATGACCACATGGAGGGACAGAGAGAGGCGTAAGGAAGTATGGAATATTTTGTAAGCATCCACTTAAAGCAGCCGCAAATTTCACTCCAGTTTTGAAGAAAAAAAAACAATTTATAGGAGCATCAAGTTTTTTATCGAACATGTGCTGTTTTGAAATTGGAATGAGAAAGAAGTCGTTCTCCATTTTCCAGTTTTCCTCATCGATGCTGCCGTAAACAGAAAGAAAGAACCAGAGTCGAAGATGCCCCAAAGAGGATCTAGAAAGGGTAATTGGAAAAAGTGTGCTCAAACAAGATTTCAAGATTGTCGGATTCGATAGCATCATGAGGGAAGGTCTAAAGAAATGGGGAAGAGGTAAAAAGTAAAATGAAAAAAAAAGCTGTAACCTGTGAGAGGTGTTTGCATCCCTCTGCACAATATTATGATGTTTTGGAAGCAGTGATCCATTTTAAGAATAATGTAGCTGACGCGTAAGGTCCATTTGTCAATTTGGTGATGATAACAGCATTCATTGAGACTGCTGGCAAAATAACCATACAAATTGTCCATCTCATACTTTTTATTGAAATGGTTTTTTTTGGCAAGGGTATTATAAGGAATATAACTTTGCCCAGTAGTAGCGCAATGATTGGAAAATTGAAAAACTCAAACGGAAAGAAAAATTTCCGCAATTGACGTAATTAAGTTCTTTCTTTTTTTTCACTGATGAAACATGGAAAACAAATTTTTAATTTACGTTTCTTTATGTTTTTCAAATTTCTCTCAATGATTACCACTGAACCGTAAAAACCATAGTCGTTCAACATCCCACTGCTTGCTTCATCCATTCAGAAATCCAACGAAATTCTATGATCATTCGTGCTAAACAAAATTGTCAGATTCTGCTAATTTTTCAAAGCATTTTTTCCAAAGCAATGCGCCTGTTCACGGCAAAAGCTCTCTGTTCTATTCGGCGATCTCATTTACCACTTTTCAAATGCTCGTTGCACTTTACGTTTAACATATTATGTCCTATATCCCGTACATTGTCTATTGAGAAGAACTTTTCAGCTAAACTTATCGGTGATTATCTATTTATTTTTTCATTCCCATATACATGTTTATTTTATGTGATCAATTCGTTAGTCGTTAAAAATGATTTCCATTCAGCATTTAAATCTTTTTTGTTATTGCGAATTACAACTAGTTGCATAGAAGTGAGTGCAATTCTTCTTTTTGACAGACGACTTAACAGTATTTTGTGTTATTTTATCTGTCTAAGATATCGCTAATAAGGTAGCCTCATCATTGGCACCATAACTCTCATCACGTCATATATTCATGCCGTTAGGTCTGTGCTCTGATCCCTTCTTGTTTTATAGACTGTTTCGCTGACCAATTTTTTTTTCCTGAATCGAACAGTGACGAAATCTACCCTTTGCATCGCCATTTATATCTTCCTCTTCCTGTATTCCGTTTAGTCCTAAGTAGATAATAGTAAGGCCTCCATTCACTAAATTATAAACTGTCTTTTCGTCAATCAGCATAGAATACATAAGGAATCAGTTCTATAAATATGCTAAATGTTTTATATACAGTGGATTGCAGAAATGGAGGATTGCAGCTCCTTAGGCCCTCACAAAACTCTTTCCTCGCAAGAAGCTCTATCGAGACTGTTGGTCCTAGTTAGATAACAAGTAAGGAACAAACGGATTTAAGATTTCCAAGGGCAATTTTCCAACTTGATTCGCGAAGAACTCTTTGGATTAAGCTCATTTCGCAGATTCTTGTTTTCCTCTGCACTTTTTAATTCGGTCTGCGTCAGCGAGGAATGAGGAGGGGGGTGGGGGGTGGGTAGGTGTTAGGGATGTAAAAGAAGGGCGAGAGAAATTCTCAGTTTGTACCCTGCTTTCATTTCATAGTAGGGAATTGTCGAATCCATTTCCTTGTCTTGTGCTTTACATCTAGTAACGTATCGTATACGTAAGAAGCAGTTTCAGATGTTATTTACACTATTGGCGCGTCTTGCGCTTGAAGGTACACGACTCTGTGGAATTCAAGAAGAGCCCACTACCATTCATGATTGTAAAAGAATTTGTATCGAAAATGGTTGTGCTGGATTCACATATTTTCCAAACCACACGTGCACTTTATTCGCCAGTATCAGAGGAGCCAAATTAGTAGAGGGAACCTGTACGGATAGCTATCTTTTTATGGGGAACGAGCGATGCAATTATGATTATGGCCCCTTCGGATGTGCCACAAGAACAGCTGCTAGTTATGCTAACCTTATTGTAAATACTGTCTCTCATACTGAACCTAATGTGATTGAAAGTATTCCTCGGCTTGCTCAAGCTGTTCGCACTCAAAGTACTATTCCATCAACTAAGGCTACCTTCATCGAAAATATTGCTCCTCTTCCTGAGACTTTTCGTACAAGTGCTATAACCGCTATTCCCCCTACAAAGACTGCTTTTCTTGAAAGTGCTACTTCGTCTAATCATGCTGCCCATACTGAAAGTACTATTCCCCTTACTGAGGTTACTACTATTGAGAGTACTGCACAACATACTAAGACCACCATTTCTGATGGTGCGACTGTTTCGCGCAGTAGGCATGACTTCGAAGGTGGTAATGATGGAACTGTTGTGGATGATACAAGCAGGATAAATAATAACAGTTCCACTGGAACAGGTGGTTTCCATCCTGAGAGCGCCTACTCTGCAAACATTACCAGAGCTGCTGATGCAACTGAAAGAAATGGTATTACATCCCATCAAGAAAACGTTCCGGGTCGCGATGGTGCATCTGGGAAGGGTGATGTACTCGATGAACAGTTTAGCCTATCCGGTAAAGTTAGAACGCCCAGTGATATAACTGCACCAAGTAACCGCAACATTGATGAGGGTTCGGTTGCGCCCTCTATCATTAGCACGCCCGAGGGAGTCGGGATGTCTGGTACAGTTACTGTTATTAGTACTGTGAGCGATACTGGTTTAACCAGCGACGTGAGTATCCGACAGGAAACGGGCGCCCTTGATGAGGTTAATGTACCCGATAATGTAAGTGCGGCCAATGGCACTACTACACTCACAAGTACAAGTACTGCTGGAGAAATGAGTGCTCTTGGCGAAAGTACAACGTCTGGCAGTGTTAGCGCCACTGACGAAATTAGTACACCTAGTGCTATAGGCAGCTTTGAAAAATCTAGCGGTTTTTATGAGCGCAGAGTACCCGGTGACTCCATTGCTGTTAATGATAGTATAACACCCAGCAGTATCAGCACCACAGAGCATAGAGGCGTTTCTGAGGAGAATACCGTACCTGGCAACGCTTCCACTGAAAATACTAGTGAAACCAGCAATATCAGCACTTCAGAGAAATCCGACGTTGCAAAGGAAGTCAACATACCCACTACTGGCACTACTGTTGACGATACTGGTGTACCGTATGATACCAGCACCCTTGAAAGAGGTAGCGTGCTCAGTGAAGTTGCTGCTCTCAGTAAAGCTTCCGTTGACGACGCCAGTACACCAAGCAATGTGAGCGCCTCTAAGAAATCTGAAGTAAACGTCGAAGATATTGCTCACGACAATACGAGTGTAATTAATGATACTAGAACGTTGAATAAAACAAATGTTCCACAAGAAGATACCGTTATCGGCCAATTACCCACCAATGCAAGTATTCCTGAAGAATCAGCCAAACCCAGCGTTAGCGGCCAACTACCCACCAATGCAAGTGTTCCTGAGGGATCAGCTAAACCCAGCGTTATCGGCCAACTACCCACCAATGCAAGTATTCCTGAGGGATCAGCTAAACCCAGCGTTATCGGCCAACTACCCACCAATGCAAGTACTCCTGAGAGATCAGCTAAACCCAGCGTTATCGGCCAACTACCCACCAATGCAAGTATTCCTGAGGGATCAGCTAAACCCAGCGTTACCGGCCAACTACCCACCGATGCAAGTATTCCTGAGGGATCAGCTAAACCCAGCGTTATCGGTCAACTACCCACCAATGCAAGTATTTCTGAGGGATCAGCTAAACCCAGCATTATCGGCCAACTACCCACCAATGCAAGTATTCCTAAGGGATCAGCTAAACCCAGTGATGTTTCCGCAACCGCTGAAGTTATTGATGCCAGCACCACAACAGAACCAACAACTACTGCCAACAATATTACAAATATCAGTGGTACTCAGCCGACTCCGGTAAGTAAAATTTTATATGAGCGCTACAGAGCCGAAACGGGGAAGGACGGAGGGGAAGGAACTCTGGTAGTTATACCATTCGCTCTAATCGGTTCTGAGTAGAAAAAAAGATCCCCATCGCTTCAGTTTGAAATTTTCGCCCTTCCATCGAAAAACGCCGATAACTTATGATTTCTGAGCAAACCTTACACATTTTTGTAAGAATCTTTTCAAGCTTTTATTCTGTAATCTTACGGGAACGTGTATTTGTTAAGCCTTATAGTTATATACCTGTTACATACATATATATATATTTTCGACTAAGAAGACAAAAATTTTCACTCGCTTACCACATTTCATCAAATTTCAGTGCGCATAACTGATCCTCTAACAATAAATCAGCTTTTAAAGGCCATTGCATTAAGCCTTAAGTCGCAAAAAATTGAAGGCTTATGGTCGAAAAATATAAGTAAGCTCATTCACACACTTTACTTTATCTTGCGTCTCAACGTTTTGAAATACGTGTTTCGTTTTCGATGTGCTGAAACTTTACAATGCTTCTTGTAGAACAAATACATATTTCATGGTCACCATAAAAAGCTGACTCATTTCAGAGCAATAAAACAACTCCAAACAAATACTCACTAGTAGAAGGCATCAAGTTGAATGGATCTGGCATCAGGCGGAGAGGAAAAAAAACAAAAGAAGAATGCGAACGTTTGGCATCACTTGGCTCAGAAGCGTATATGCTAACAAAGAACGGAACTTGCATAACAATTGGCAAAGTGACCGCCGCTTATGCGGATCCATCGCAAACTTACAATACTTACGTGACGAAAGATGTCAATGTTACTAAAGCTGTTAAAGGTAACTTTTATTGATTTGTTGCTGGTATCGATTCATTGATCGTTCTTAACACATCAGTGGTTGAAGGTTTTAACTGTAAGTTTCTTTTGGCTAAAAAGTATATCATTGAAGGAAAATCAAATTAGTTAGGCCGGCAGTTCTTTCCTTTCTTTCACGGCTGCCTCGAATTGAGTATTCCATAGAGATAAAAATAGCTGCTCTAAACCAAAGAAACTTTTTTACTTTCATTAGACACTCAAGAAGAAAAAGTCAAAAGCGTTGAGTGAAAGCACAATCAAAAGTTCCGGCTTTGATATAGAGCAAACAGCAGTCAGAATACATGAGAGAAGCGGAAGGGGACAGGAGGGTTGAGGGCGGTGGGGGTAGGGGGTTGAGGGGAAGGGAACCTCATCTAAACTATTGTTCATTTAATGCCTATTTAATGCGATTGTCAACGATCATTTCTTAATTGTAGCACTCATTTCGTAAGCATAAATTATAAGCGAGTGAAAATAACTGGCAACAAAACATGGCACTTTGAACTATGCATTAACTTAATCTAGTTGTTTTGATAGTACCAGAAATAGCCAACCAAAGTGTAGTCGAAGAAAAAGTTCAGGCAGCATTTACTAAAACGTTCTAGCAAATTTTCTTGAACACAAATCCTTAAGCTCTACTGGTGATGCGGATTGATCATCGGCGAGCAATCCATAGGTGACGCTGATTTGCTTCGAGAAGTTAACCAATTTGATCAGGTTCGATGGGCGCAAAGTAGTCGTTCAAATACTGACTATATGATGACTCATAAAAAGTTGTTAGTTAGTAAGTATTTTTGGGAACTTAAACTTTCCGGATCGAAGAAAAACTTCGCTTGCTGTCGAACATAAACGATATTGGAACCGTTAGGCATTGTTCATTGCAAAAGCACTAAGGCTAGGACAGAAATATGAGCACTAAAGTATTATAATTAATTAGAAAAAAAAATTTCTTGTTCGATTTTTTTGAATGAAAAAAAAACGCTTTTCAAACGTCTTCAAAGAATGCGAATATCGCCGTATATGTGTGAATTAACTCTTTTTTGCAGATTTTCGTAAAAAATGTCCTCCAAATCAGTATTTCACGTACAATGCAACATCTGGAGACCAAAAAGTTATTTACACATTCATACCGGTAATCGTTTTTGTTCACACTTTTTCTCCTCTAGATTTCCTTCATTCCTTGATGATATCTGAGTTGAAAAAAATTGAAAAAAAAAACTCAGAATATGTTTTTTTTGAAAAATTCAGAATATATAATTTTATTTTATGTGATTTTTCGTTAGAACTCTAAAAGAGAAGAAGTCAAGAAAAATAATTTCGAAAGCCGCTCACTTCAATTAACCGTTCATTCATCTTCCGCGACGGTTTTATGCGCTAAGCCGCTTATCACTAATCTGAGGTGATCAACAACAACAACAAAAAAAAAGCGCATGATTAAATCGATCAGCTGTTATGCTTTGAAATTTTTGCGTTTTTTGAAAATCATTCAATACCACTCTGCTAGTAAAACTTCATTGATCTTTTTTTTTCGCGCATTGGAATTTGCTATGCGGAGAAAAAAAATGTGAGGATTAAACAAATTTTCTTTTTCAAATTTCACTTTTTCCACATTTCGAGTTCGTTTGTCGCAATAAATGAAGTAAACAAATTGATAGTGTTTTTAAGTAGGAATTTTTTTTCAAACCAGAGATCGTCCATAAAATTTCTGTCCACAAAAAAAATGAAAATCTAAAGATGAGCATTTTCTAGGCATCTAAAGAATAATGGCATTTAATTTCTTCTTTTTTTCATAGAACAATTAATTAGCTTCGAAACGAAACGGACGCTTTCCATCTTATGCGTTTGCACATGCGGATACAATGTACCTTTACGCTAACATATTTTATAAGCGTTGACTTATTTCACGTTTCACATTTGCATATGTGTACATTTGATGCAACTAATTTCGTTTCATATGTGAGATCCTCCCTAAATGAACAGTGCAAACGTTTGGCGTGAGTTTGGCTAAAAAACGTATATGCTAACGAGAAAACAACATTGCAAATAATAACTTTGTGCCTTATACGGAATGAATCTCAATTACTAAAATAATTCAGTAACATATTTCAGTATTATTATTATTCAGTACTATTATTACTCAGTATTATTGTTATTATTTCAGTATTTCAGTAGTGCTTTTCATGTAATGCACTAACGTGAAATTGTAAATACCATTCCAGTCATTTGTGGGATATTGCTCTGATATTCTTTTCTTTTGTTTGGTTTTTCACGATTTCAAGAGGTGTTTTTCTAAGTATTTGATAGAATCGAACAGAATCGCAAGAGACAAATCTTTTCTAGTAAAATATGGCCATTCGTTTGCTAGCAATCGTTAAAGTGTTAGTGGATCTTGAAAATTTTGAATGAGAATTTCAACAAGCAAAAACTTTTACAGTTTGTTTACTGATGAAAGAAGCAATTAGCATTCATGACGAAATAAATGACTGTAAGACTCTGCACAACTCCAACAGAATGTGCAGTATATAGAAGCAATTGGATATTCTCTTTCGGATTTCATCTTCCTTATTTGTTTTACAGTATCGAACTATTCGGCTGTTTTAGTATGCAAAACGTAAGGCCCAATTATTTAATGTTTTTGAAAATATCCGTTTTTTTTTTTCAGATGGAAATAGCTTCCTATAAGAAGATGGGATACAGAGGCGAGAAAGGTCGTTATTCATCTTATTACTACAGAAGCAAGAAATGCCAACAGCTGTGTCCAAAATCGCATACATTCTTTGTTATGTCACAACAAGATTTAACAAATGTGATCGGTAAGTTACTATACTTTCCAAAATTGAAGTAAGTTGTTTTCTAAAAATATGCATTTATAAATACCCTTGGTGACGGGTAATTTTGCGGCTTTTGCTGAAACTTTGTAATTTAGATTACCGGAATACATGAAGAAGTAACCATAATCATCTACATCATTGGATATTTCGCATGCTCGTAATAATCGTATAGAATGATGAAACGTCGATTAAACGCCATTTCGGTTTTTAACACGACGATTGCTAACTTTGTATTTGTTGATTTTTCATCATAAACCTCAAACGAGGAGCTTCTCTAACAGCAGAGCATTTTTCGCTACGGCGCTTCAAGTAAGCTTAGTGAGATGAACATTATAATTTTTAATTATGAACCTTATACGACGTAGTTCTCTGATACCAAAGCTTTTTCATTAATGAGCTTCTAGTAAGCCTAATGAGGTGAATATTTGAGTTTTTATGTATTGCATTGGAATCTCGTCTATGCTCGTATAGTTTATTCTACCCATTTTGAATTTAATCTTTTGTTAAAAACTTGAAGTACTACGATAAGGTTCTCAAAAAATATAATTAGCGATTCCAACAATATGATAGACGTCTTATAAGGAAGTCGTCAAGACATCGAAAGCATGATGAATTTAAAGCAAAAATAATAGTTGGTTTTAGCTTTGGCGGTGTTTTTAAATGTTTGGAATGAACAGTTCTACCGGTCTGGTCAGATGGCTCATTCAAAATGAGCTCTTTCTGTCGATGGTATTCCGCTAGCACTTCATTTCTTTATCTTCGCTTCTCCCCCCGTTCTCTACTTTTCCTCATACCATACACGTTTCTTAAGTATGCATTCCGGTTATTTCAGTTCATCAAGTACCTCAGGTTTCAGTGCTACAAGAATGAAGTTTTCCTAACACAGGGAGGGCTTCAATGGCCCTCCTTTCGTTCGCGAATACGTTGTGCTGTTTTAGTGCACATAGCAGCTGAAATTTCATGAGGAATGAGAGGAGGGACGAGAAGGGATGAAGGGGGATGGAGGACGGTAGGCAAAGGAGGGTGCAGGAGAGAGTCCGAAAATTGAAGCCTCGAGAATAACTCTTATGACTGATCAGTCGGTTTTACTGTGAGTGGTTTCAAGTGTTCGCAACTGTGTCTCTTGTTTATGGCGGAAAGTTGTTTTCCCTACGAACCATAACAAATGCTTATCATAACAAAGCTGTGTTCTGCGTATCTATAAACGTTGTTAAACATTTAACAAAAAAATTTAATATTAGCACGTTCGATCGTTATTCGTTAACGATTTCGTAGTGAATAAAATTTTAACATTTATACAAATAACTGAGACATTTTTAGACGCCATTCAAGCATATAATCGTTTGTCACCAGCGAAAAACGAAACTTTGAGAGAATATAATATGGGATTCTATTTCAAAAAGAACAATCTCTCAACATGGGAAGATGGAACGCCTTACGTTAACAACATTTGGCCTAATTTTCCTTCTGATATAAAGGGGATCAATTCACATTCTTGTGTCAATCTCGACATTACGACTGGTAAGTTGTTGTTAAAAAATGTTAGGGATGAAAAAAGTAAAGAATGAGGAAACTTTAAAATCCAATTGTTTGAAAACTCTGATTACCTTAATTAGGAAACATCTCATTTTCACCCGTAAATCCAGCTCAATGAGCCAGAAGTAAACAGTGGTGAGCATTAAGGTGTTGCCAGGCGTCAGAATAATAAGGAAGCGCAGAACTGGCTACAGAAGTAGTAGAATTAGTAGAAATAGGTATGGAATGAACAGAAGTTGGAAATGTGTAATTGACATAGATTTGCACACCTGGTCTTTCATCTATCTTCTTTTCCCAGTAGCCGGTCATTTAAAAAAAAATGTTCTCATAAGATCTGTGAGTTGAATATAAGCAACCATTATGTTCCTTTTCTGTTGCTATCGTTCCCTTGAAAGTCAAAGTACTTTAAAGTTATCTATAAAACGCGTAAGCGAACTATTTGATAAAGAAAAGTGATAAAGACATCGGATCCCTTTTAAAAACTGTTGAAGAGATCGTATCAAGAAATGTTTCTGATCGACGAAATCATGGAAAGGTTTTGTGCATAAGAACTGATTGAAATGAACTTGCAATAACTTCGTTGAAAAAAATTCCCTAAATGAGAGGACCATTGGCTTTGCGCAACTATTTCTTTTCGTTTCCACGAATGATAATTCCTAATGTAACAAAATGATTTGTAGTTGTCTTGTGGGTGCCATTTTTAACAGTACTCTCAAAAGGAAAAGTAACGCAGTATAGACTGTTGTTATGCATATATGTTTATGTGCGGTATCGAAAAATTTTCAGGTCAGCCATACCTTGGCAACTGCTATGTGGAATACGATACTGTCATATGCGAACGTCGATGCGTAAGTTCGAAATTGTTGACCTCAGAATTACAGTTGTTCCGCAATCCGTCCCCGTCACTATAGAAGGAATCGCTCTGTGCCCTTGCAGGGATGCCAAAGTCACAACCCACCTCCCGAGTACGGGGAATGATTTGCCACCATCACCTTCCTTTACTACCTTACTTTAAGATATACACAGGGAGAAAAAAAGTAACGAAAATGTACTCTTAATTTGGATGCTTTCAGTCTGCTAATACGTTGGGGAGCAGAAACTGATGAATATGCGTCTCGGAAATTTCTCTCAAAAAGTGCTAATGGCATTTTGAAGAAATCGCCTTAATAGCCATTTTTAAAAATATTATATCTGCGTTTGGTTTAAAAATTCTCATTACACGGCAACGCACAACAATATATTGTATATATATTTATATATGTGTAAAAATAAATATATATTCGCAGATATATAGTGCCTGCACAGTGTTCTGTTAGGAACCTAGATTTGTTAGTTAAAATGAAATTTTGAAATTTGAGAAAAATTAAGTTTGATGCAGCAAGTGCCAACGTGATAAAATGTTGCTTAATTCGGCCATCAACATACTATTTCGCCTCTTCGCTATTTCTTTACAACGATACTTTTACCTAAACGCTCCGAAAGAAATTAATTACTTGATTACTTGAGTACATACATTCCTCGAACTTTTAAAAGCAATAATTACCCGCATTGTTCAACGGCTGAGGAAAGTCTGGTAAATAATAATGTTAAGGGAAACATGCGATGAGACCTTCGGCCAACAAAGTATTAATATCAGTGCCTGTTTTAGCTAAAATATTGGATTGCAAAATCGGTTGAAGGGCTCATCTCATTTTCGTAAAAGAATTTATTTATGTGCCCGTTACAGATTTTCCTGTCAGCGTTTTTTGAAATAATTCTTTCCTTTTTTTCCTTTTAGAAATATTGCTAAACAGATTTGGAAAACGTGAATGTATAACGATGGTATGAATATATGCACAATCAATGTTCGCTCACATTGTGGTATATTTTTTGACGCTTTCACTTCCAACGTTTTCACATACAACATCCAGCAATCAGTTTCGAGCTAATTATATCGGACATGAAATGCAGCTTTGATGTGCGATCGTGCGGAGTCGAAACGGAGCAAAATTAACATGCGACCGGGATGTGATAATGCCGCCGCTGATTGTGGTAAAAGAAATTATTGAGAATGTTTTACATTCAGGCTAAATCGCCTACAAATCTTGTTGGTAATTTTTTAAGGGAGCATAAAATTTGATTTATTTATGATACGGTTTTTTCTTCGGAAATTCAGGCTGGAATGAAATTCATTTAAAAAATTTTTGTCGCAAACGATTTGCAGGTGGTTTAGGTATGCCTGGATAATTGAAATCAAGATTTTAAAAACGTTTGTTCGAAGTTGTTGGTTTGATTTCCTCATTGAAGATATTAGTGAAAATTTCCTCTTCCTTTTTTTGTCGACCTAATACTTGCCCACTCATTCATCAATGTGCTATCATATTCTCTACGTTGTGCATTCTGACCGTTTTCAAGAAAATAAAAAATAAAGTTCTTTCTTTTGTCGGCTATCAGCAACTACATTTTTGTTGTTTTCGATGGGGTTTTATATATTTGAAGTAAAGTGTACTCTAGTCACACTTTGTGAGTTCCATATAAGTTTGTGCGAAAACAAAAATTTTTATTAAAAAGAAACGTTTGAAAGGTGGAATCACTCAAATAGCTGTGCAATTTTTTTCGGTGATTATTAAAGCAAACTAATTAACTAAACTTCAATGACGTTAAGCGTATTACGTGAGGAAATTTTATCTTATTTCTACGACTGATAGGTTTCTCAATATGTTTCAGGGGACCTACAGTCGAGGATCGAGAGGCTGTAAAGTAGTAAAGTAGCCAGAATGTGTAAAACAAATAAATGACTAAAAGCTAATGATGACGGAAATAATTTAAAGTACACTGTAATATGCCTTCTACGACAGCTGTCTCTACAAAATGTGTTCCATTTCTATATAGTTCCAGTAGCTAAATGTAGGGAAGACGATAAAAAAAGTATGGATGGCGTCTACTTGAAGTAAACGTCATTTCTCTTCAATCGCATTCGAGTCCAGTTACTCATCTATGAGCCACTTAAGTTATCGCAATGATTTCCTCTTCTATCGGTTGGCTTCGCAGTCTCAGTTTGTTTGGCTCATTTAAGTTACCCACCGCTCAGCGTATATGCAAGTCATCTGAGCGCTCCGAGAGCAACAAGGGCATGGATGCACAGCCGTGATGCTATGACCGTATAGACGTAACGGCCACTACATTCGTGATGGTCACTGGAATTGTGTCAGCCACACTTGGTTTCATTTTCAGGCTCCAAGAATTCTCTAAATGGATATCTACTGATGGACACAGAGAGTACTATTTTTTTCTCATGACTTTGTTTAGGGCGAAAAAAAACAGACTATAAAATGAATTTCTTAAACGAATGAACTTGCCCAAGCTCAAAGCCTGTAGATGCGCATGCAACCATTGTTGTGATGTAAAGTAAAGTTATCAACCAGAAGAAGCCTTACAAAATGAAAATATAAGGGCGAGCTTTAAACCGTCTCGCATGCATACGCACCAACACATTACGATGACGACTGCCTTATGACAAATATCGAATCAGCTGGCTGTTCACAGGCTATTGTCTTTAAGGATTCTCTTTGGGCAGATGCACGGTTGATATCTCTTCATGATCGAGCACAAACATTTCTACCAGTTGCGAGTAGCGTCTGTCTAAGTTGGGTTAAATTGAGAGTTCAAGAAACATTTTTTGAATTGTGAGCTTTTTACATAAATTTCTTCTGACTCCTATCGACTAACTCTGTGTTGGCTGGTGATGATGCCTCAGGTAAAATTCTCCTAAATTTTTTTTCGATTTTTAAAATAGATGAAATAGAAATTCGAATAGATAGGATCGCTCGGTAACTTTTTTATGGAGGTGTTCCAGACGAATTTATTAGTTTATCTAATCATAAATATAAAATTTCGCTGCGATATCCAAAAAATTGTTTTGAGATGAGACGCGTTGACAACGGTTGTGCAGCAACTAATGCTAGTCCAATGCTTTAAGGAAAATGTGGAGTTCGATAAATACTGGGTGGAATTCTCCGAAAGGACGAGACAAACTAAAGTTGCACATATAGAACGTTGTTGCTAGATTTTAAAGCGTTGAAACTGGTGGACAATTCCCATCAGTATGTGACCTCAGAGTGTTTAATATTTGTGTTGTTGTGCTTTGTTCTCACAGGTTTTCTCTATTCCATTCATTTCACCGATTTGTTTTCAGCAATTGTGGAAACCTCAAGAACCATATTTGTCGAGTAGGTTAGGAGGACGCGGAGAGGGGGAGAAGAAGGGGGGGGGGGGGAGCATACTCCTACATATAATCCGACTACCTGCTGGGGTGGCTTTTGACTGAGCCATATGGTGGGGGGGGGGGGGGGGGGCGGGGGGGGGGGGGTGAGGTGAGGATGAGCTATCGTAATTACTACCCTAATGCTAACCTGTTCTACAGTAGACTCAAAATGATGACTGGGCAACAGTTGATTTGTATCGTTTCAACGAATGATACAGTAGGAAACGCAATTCTTATGAGGATGTTCTAGAAAATTTGTAGAAAAAACTGTTGTCTGTATATCGGCAACCTAGCCGACTCAATTGCAAGAAGGATAGATCTGTGGTGAAGAGACGAGGAGGAGCGATTTTCTTTCTACCGTTCACTATGTACTTTAGATAGGCACAAACTTTCCATAATTATAGTTATAGACACGAAGAAGTGATCGACAAAGAAGAAACGTGGTTTTGTTGCTTCACACTTTCTGTAAATGTCATCAAAAACAAATATAACAGCTATATTTCTTTTCGGCTACAAAGTTAAGTTAAGCCGAGTCATTCTCATATTACCTGGTACAACAAACTCGTAGGTGCTTTGACGTATGAGTGAGTGTTTATAGAAAGTGGCACATATTACAATCGCTCTTTATCGTGGAATATACGCAAATACTCAACATATCATAGTAGAGTATTAGCAAGTCAAACGTGTTTGGATAGAGTTTCGTTATGTGAATACAATTGTCCCCCTAAATTCGTGGCTGTTACTTTCCAGTAGCACTCGCAAAATGTGAAACCGCCAATTTTGGATGTGGTAAAAAATGCCTCTAAATGCTTGCTTTTATGATTTAAACCCTAACTATGCTCCAAAATATGCTCCCAAAACACTTTAATTTCACTTCAGACTAAGGTTAGAACATTAATATTTGGCATTTCGGCGAAATGGCTGAGGTTCCCCCAAGCAATTACTAATTAGGATCCAACGAGAAATCCGCGAACTCTGAGAGGCGACTTCGCAGGCGTCAACTGTATCACCTAGGAGCCGAACCATTGTGATGATAGTGAAGATTTAGAAGGATACGTCACAACGATTATGACTGGGCTATTCGCGTTGATGATCAACATCCTAATGGAGGGCTCTCGAATTGATAACTTATCAAACATCGTTGACGTGGAACAGTGTAAAAGATCATGCAATGATGTGAATTGCGATGGTTTTACCATCATGCCGAACAAATCATGCCTATTCTACTCACAAATCACTCAAATAAAACATGGATCGAACGTTCGATTATCTGAAAATTATATTCGTCTAACGCCCAAAACACTCGGATTGGTAAGTCGAGAGCGAATCTCGAATAAGAATATTTGCTTTTGAAAATTGAAGCGGAAATTGCGTTATTAATAGCGCTATGAGGATGAGGAGTCTGTGAGGCTATTTCATACAGCCTATTTCACAAACAGGTTTCAAGCGTACGCGTACTATGAATGCATACGATGATTGGTACGCGTACAACATCTTTTGTGTGAACTACAGTAAGTTGCAAGATAATTGGACAACATGAAAACGCGGATACGCTTATGTGGGTAAGAAAATGTGTTTATTGAATATTTCATGCATTTCTGAGCTCGTAACATCAACAGTCATGCAGCAATGCATGTGATATTACGGTTGATTTCAAGAATTTTCAACATAACATTACTATTATATTATAAGAGATATTACTCACAAACTTCTTCAGGAAAATAGCCATTTCATGAAATTAGTTTTGAAAAATGACCGATTTTATGAAATTATTTTTGAAAAAAAAATGACCCATTTATACAGGTGAATTCGGAGATCAATTGCTCGTATTCGGAAATGGCGCCTATGGAAATCATTCAACGCAATCACTCTTTAAAAACAGTCGCTCATGATATAGCTACGTGTGGTATTTCCGCATGCAATAACGGTTCAGAAGCTTTTTCAATGGATGAGGCTAACGCCGAATGTACTTTATACGATAGAATGGAAATGATCTGTGATATTTCCGAGAAGGAAAAGAGAAACTTCATAAGAAGTCCAGGAAAAACTTGTGCCAATCGTAATCCTATCGAAGGTAAGTTTTGATGAAGTATTCGAGCACAACCTTTTAGATCATTCATAAGTTTTGCGCGAATTTATTCGATGCTCTCAGTATGCACTAAGCTAAAAATTTATTGTGCCCTCTAAAGAAGTTCATATTTTCACCAGAAGTTCATCATTTTTAATTTTTTATTAGATTTCTTCAAAAAAAAAAGACTAGTCCTCTCTTTGAGCTCTCAAGACCGATAAGTTACCCTTCCTTTTCGACAATCCTAGGTACTCTATCGGCCGAATCTACCGTTTGCAACACCTGTTGAGAGAACGAAAGAGCCGGATTAAGAGTGCGCAGAAAGCTCGTCCGCTATCATCCTTCCTCCTCCTCGCCCGTCTTTACGAGGGATGGAAGGGAGGTTGGCTTCTGCTGACTTCTGATTCTCAACAGGTGGGGCAAAAAATCTTAATTCAATTTACGGAGGTTCATAAAGTGAACTTCATGAAAGCAAAGTGTGCCAACATCGAACTGCCTCTAGCGCGGTGTGTGCAATGATGGACTCACCGCGAAGGCTGCATAACGTTGTGATGCCTGCTGTTTCAAAAATTCGGTCTTTGACGCTTTTATATTTCGTGTCCACAAGTGGGCCTTTGGAGGGGACGGGGGCCAAGGTGGAAGGTTGGAACGGGAAAGGTGAGGGTAGAAGATGGGGACGATATTATACTATGATATTTGTTCTCATCGGATCTATACATGTATTTATGAGGATTTGTCCAAATACGGTTACCTTAAAACCATTTTCAATCAGCTGACTGATTATGAATGGCAATTTTGTTTAATCGCACGAACGTTTTTAGGAGCTCGTAGTGGTTGCTCAGGTGACGACATGGCGTATTTACGTTGTCTTGCAAATGCGGAAAAGGGCACCATTTTATACAGTTTCATACCAGTTGGTATTTTTTATTACCTTTTTTTTCAACTTCAGGATAACGAAGCAATCGTTTGGCACATGAAATCATCATTGGTTCAACACACTTGCCTATCCTCCAAACGTAAAATAACAACCATACAAAGTGGAGGGTGCTAACTGAGGGGACATCTGCGAATAGAGTAGGTGATGGTCAAATTTGAGCCGGGATCAACCAACTACAACAATTAACCTTGATGGGGAGAGTACAGCGAGGTGAAAGGGAGTTACAACGTCAACACGTTTCACTCTGGCTATAAGTCAAGTCTGAAACATTCTTTCGCTTGAAATTGATGAGGAAATATGCATAGTTCTACTGTCAGCCGACGTGTGTGCGTATGTGCGCGCACGTGTGTGCGCATGAGTGTGTGTCCGTGTGTGCAGGTATGTGTGCGCACATACGCGCGTGCGTGCGCATATGTAGATGTGTAAGCGTTCATGCGTTCGTGTGTGCGCGTTTGCGGGAGCATGTGTGATTGCGCGTGCGTGTGTGCGCTTCTGCGCGTGTGTGTATGTTTGCGTGGGGGGTGTATGCGCGCGTGCGCGTGCGTGCGTATATGTGCGTTCGTGCACATGCGTGTGCGCGTGTATTTGTGTGTGTGCGTTAATGGTTCTGTTGAGGACTTCACTGTCATTTTGCTTTGACATTTCACTCGTTAGCTACACGGACTCTGTCGAGAATTCTGTTACACTATTGTCACTATTACGGAAAATAGCATATCGAAGGGAAATAAGTGTATTTTCTTAAAGATGGCCTTACCGGAATATGAAAGCGTAGGATATGAGCCTGACAAGGGCATGACGACCTACTATCGCCGGAAAGTCGCATGTCAAAGACTTTGTCCCGAATCATTGCCGTTTTCGATACGGTCAAATATTGACCTGACCAATGTTCTAGGTAAGTCATTAATAATTTTCAACAATTACTTCTGATTTAAGAAGCATAATCAACTCGTAGATATCTGATTAGTCTTAGGTAATTTTGCATTTTCTTAGCCTCTCTAAAGAAATCCCTTATTTCTGGTGTCTGGAAATTTGTAATTTTGTTTGCCAATAATGACGTAACACTTCAAAACAATAAGCCCCCTCTTTCAGCGTTTAGTTACAAATATAGCTCACCATTACCTAATAAATTTTTATAGCCTTATTACCTAATAAATTTTTATGGCCTTTGGCTTGGGTGATTAGAAAAAATCCGCACTACTTCAGTCGTACTTACTCTCCACACTCTTCTTTTACAAGTACTAACAAAAACTGAAATCCATCCTGCGCTTATATCAAGTCCTACTATTAATTTCCAGTCTTTTCAAGTGTTAAACGACTTCTTACATTCATTTGGTACGAAATCGTCCGGGAATTAGCGCATCAACTACTACTTTCTCCATTATGACCAAGGAAGTGGATGAGGGCGTTGGAAGTGCTAGTTATGAAGATTGTGCTAAGGATTTCCATTGTTGTGGTTGTCGTGCAATTAACATAAGAGAAAAGGGACGTTCCGGAGTGATAATTTAGCTTCGGAAGCAACCTAAATGAGTTCATTCATCGTTATTTTTTTTTCACGCCATATATAATTAGATGGTATAATGAGTGGAAAAGGTTAGAAAACTCCTTTCCCCACTACAGTATTCGTATACCTATAAGGAATCATGATGCAAAAAAACATCATTGTACACCAACGATCGCGTTGCTTTATGTCTCCTATTCTGGTTGCGCATGGACATAGGGATCGCTTACCTTGTATGGCTACGTCTCGTTAAACCGTTTTTTTTCTTTGTACTTTTAGTTTTCCTTCGGTTTTCGCACAAGATATAATTCCTATGTTTACCGCTCCATACAGGCGCAATTCATCGACAGCCTTTCCACGCTTATTTCGCTTCACATCACGTTCATCATTTCATAATTTGTATTTTTTATCGTTATTTTATTTTTAAAAAAATTTTTTTAAAAATTTTCACATTTCTTTTCTCCCATCGTTATCGTTGTTACAGTCTTTTGTTAGGACGTCAAATGTGCATTGTTTTTTCAGATGCAATTCGTTTATTCAATAAGTTTTCACCGCCACAAAACCAAACTTTGCGCATATTCTGTACGGGATTCTGTTTTCAAAACGGTGGAGGTTCATACTGGGATGGCGGAGACCCATATATAAAGAGCGTATGGCCAAATTTTCCAGATAATACTCCTGATATCACCGAATGGTCATGTGTGGCTCTCAACACGACGACTGGTTTGTTCATTTCTTTAATATAAATAATGTTTTCTTTTCATTTTTATATCAACAGACTTTTTTTGCTAGCAACCGCTGTAAACGATTTCATCGCTTTTTCACGAATACTCGACTTTTTGCAAAACGCATTACCCCTATGCTGTGCTGTGGTTCAGTGATGTACAAAAAGTGCATATATTTATCCACTTTATATACATATATACATATGTATATATATATACGCTTTACATACATACATATATATACATATACGGGCGGGCAGTAGCTCAGTGGTAGGGCTCCCGCTTAGTATGAGGGAAGACCTGCTTTCGATTCCCGGCTGCTTCCCCAATCGATCGGCAGCAGGCTAACCACCAGGCATTCCGAAACTGGTCAGAACAATCATGCGTGGGCATGGTTGTCAGGTGTATCGGCGGGGATCGATGAAATCACAGCTGCCTTTGCATCTCTTTGCATATACGCTTTTTAAATATATATGTACTTTGATACGAAAAGTGGAAAAAGTATATATATCTATAAATAGTGAATATGTATGCCAGCAAAATTATAGTATGAATGCTGCACTGTTGTGCTTTGTCATGCTACAGCACTGTACAGTACGCAGTGACAGGTGCTTTTGTAGTACAGTAATGTCACAGCCGACAACGTATGGCATTCCACTGAGCCATATTTTACCTCTTCTCTACATACCTGGCCTAATATGGCGATGGCCTGCCGAAATTGGACTCTTTTCTTTAATTAGCGAACAGCAATACACGATGAAATTTTTCTGCGCACTATCGGAATAAAGAGCTTGAAGAAAACCTATAAAAACTTCAATACAATCGCTGCGCATTGAAAGAAGACACTGATGATTCACTAACTGGTGGTTGAACAATAAATTTGCGATCCTGTTCTATTGGGTGTCGCCGCGTTTAGTGGGTATCGTTTGCAACGCTTATGAAGAAAGTTTATGACGGCGGCTAGACCCAGTCAAAATAATGACAAGAATTTTTATTGTTTTTATAGCCTGATAGTAACCGGAGTTGCTATTGTATCTCTCACATAAAGAATGACAATGCTTCACTTTGATTACCCGTTGTCCAGCCCATTACGTCGATCATATCCAATAGAAAACAAATTGCGTTCGTCGATCAAAGGCCAATCGCTGGGCGTGAATTGATAGTTAAGGCATTTTAGTCTAGATGGAAGCTAGTGTTATGTTAGCAAAATCAGGCGGACTGGTGTTATCGAGAGTTGAAGAAAAAAGAAATTGCTCCGTTTAGGAGTTATAACGAGTGGTGATTCGTGGAACTAGTTTTTACTGGCGACATTTGGACAACTAACAGTTGCAGACTGTTTCATAAAGTTCTTGATGAAGTCGCATTTTCAGGACTACCATTTCTGGGAAGTTGCTACGATCTGTACGATGTGGCAGTTTGCGAGCAACGATGCGTGGGTTTACTTTTTTACTTCATTATCGAACTTGAAAAGAATTTTCAGGAGCATTTCATAGACAACAAATTTTCTGTGTGGCTTTAGATATGTGCAAAAGGGTGTCGAAAACCGTGAGCATAATGAGTACATATTTCGAAATGTCTGAATTATTTCAGATTTGTTTACGTTAAAAATTTGTTTTACTTTTATCAGCGCGCTTACTCCAACCGTTTGCCAGATAAAAGTTTGTTTTCTTTTCTGGTTAACAGTGCAGCTCAACCAATTGTTGTACTTTTCGCCCTCTTTCCTCTTCCCTCCCCTCCCCCCCC
>JPKZ01001927.1:649458-665323 GCA_000803305.1 Toxocara canis
TCACGCCATATATAATTAGATGGTATAATGAGTGGAAAAGGTTAGAAAACTCCTTTCCCCACTACAGTATTCGTATACCTATAAGGAATCATGATGCAAAAAAACATCATTGTACACCAACGATCGCGTTGCTTTATGTCTCCTATTCTGGTTGCGCATGGACATAGGGATCGCTTACCTTGTATGGCTACGTCTCGTTAAACCGTTTTTTTTCTTTGTACTTTTAGTTTTCCTTCGGTTTTCGCACAAGATATAATTCCTATGTTTACCGCTCCATACAGGCGCAATTCATCGACAGCCTTTCCACGCTTATTTCGCTTCACATCACGTTCATCATTTCATAATTTGTATTTTTTATCGTTATTTTATTTTTAAAAAAATTTTTTTAAAAATTTTCACATTTCTTTTCTCCCATCGTTATCGTTGTTACAGTCTTTTGTTAGGACGTCAAATGTGCATTGTTTTTTCAGATGCAATTCGTTTATTCAATAAGTTTTCACCGCCACAAAACCAAACTTTGCGCATATTCTGTACGGGATTCTGTTTTCAAAACGGTGGAGGTTCATACTGGGATGGCGGAGACCCATATATAAAGAGCGTATGGCCAAATTTTCCAGATAATACTCCTGATATCACCGAATGGTCATGTGTGGCTCTCAACACGACGACTGGTTTGTTCATTTCTTTAATATAAATAATGTTTTCTTTTCATTTTTATATCAACAGACTTTTTTTGCTAGCAACCGCTGTAAACGATTTCATCGCTTTTTCACGAATACTCGACTTTTTGCAAAACGCATTACCCCTATGCTGTGCTGTGGTTCAGTGATGTACAAAAAGTGCATATATTTATCCACTTTATATACATATATACATATGTATATATATATACGCTTTACATACATACATATATATACATATACGGGCGGGCAGTAGCTCAGTGGTAGGGCTCCCGCTTAGTATGAGGGAAGACCTGCTTTCGATTCCCGGCTGCTTCCCCAATCGATCGGCAGCAGGCTAACCACCAGGCATTCCGAAACTGGTCAGAACAATCATGCGTGGGCATGGTTGTCAGGTGTATCGGCGGGGATCGATGAAATCACAGCTGCCTTTGCATCTCTTTGCATATACGCTTTTTAAATATATATGTACTTTGATACGAAAAGTGGAAAAAGTAAATATATCTATAAATCGTGAATATGTATGCCAGCAAAATTATAGTATGAATGCTGCACTGTTGTGCTTTGTCATGCTACAGCACTGTACAGTACGCAGTGACAGGTGCTTTTTTAGTACAGTAATGTCACAGCCGACAACGTATGGCATTCCACTGAGCCATATTTTACCTCTTCTCTACATACCTGGCCTAATATGGCGATGGCCTGCCGAAATTGGACTCTTTTCTTTAATTAGCGAACAGCAATACACGATGAAATTTTTCTGCGCACTATCGGAATAAAGAGCTTGAAGAAAACCTATAAAAACTTCAATACAATCGCTGCGCATTGAAAGAAGACACTGATGATTCACTAACTGGTGGTTGAACAATAAATTTGCGATCCTGTTCTATTGGGTGTCGCCGCGTTTAGTGGGTATCGTTTGCAACGCTTATGAAGAAAGTTTATGACGGCGGCTAGACCCAGTCAAAATAATGACAAGAATTTTTATTGTTTTTATAGCCTGATAGTAACCGGAGTTGCTATTGTATCTCTCACATAAAGAATGACAATGCTTCACTTTGATTACCCGTTGTCCAGCCCATTACGTCGATCATATCCAATAGAAAACAAATTGCGTTCGTCGATCAAAGGCCAATCGCTGGGCGTGAATTGATAGTTAAGGCATTTTAGTCTAGATGGAAGCTAGTGTTATGTTAGCAAAATCAGGCGGACTGGTGTTATCGAGAGTTGAAGAAAAAAGAAATTGCTCCGTTTAGGAGTTATAACGAGTGGTGATTCGTGGAACTAGTTTTTACTGGCGACATTTGGACAACTAACAGTTGCAGACTGTTTCATAAAGTTCTTGATGAAGTCGCATTTTCAGGACTACCATTTCTGGGAAGTTGCTACGATCTGTACGATGTGGCAGTTTGCGAGCAACGATGCGTGGGTTTACTTTTTTACTTCATTATCGAACTTGAAAAGAATTTTCAGGAGCATTTCATAGACAACAAATTTTCTGTGTGACTTTAGATATGTGCAAAAGGATGTCGAAAACCGTGAGCGTAATGAGTACATATTTCGAAATGTCTGAATTATTTCAGATTTGTCGCGGTTCTATCGCTTGAAATGTGACCGATAGTGAATGGTATATACAGCAATGACAATTGGCATGTGGAATGCGTATGGGACGATGTTTTCTTGTGTTCTAATAGCCCGATCTGTGTCGCATGTGGTGGAAATTCTTCTCCACCTTAATGACCCGATTTTGTCCTTCAAATAACAAAATGCGAGAAATCTTTACGTTAAAAATTTGTTTTACTTTTATCAGCGCGCTTACTCCAACCGTTTGCCAGATAAAAGTTTGTTTTCTTTTCTGGTTAACAGTGCAGCTCAACCAATTGTTGTACTTTTCGCCCTCTTTCCTCTTCCCTCCCCTCAAAATGTGAAAAATTTCTTTGAGGGATGCGGTTCTATCGCTTGAAATGTGACCGATAGTGAATGGCATATACAGCAATGACAATTGGCATGTGGAAGGCGTATGGGATGATGTTTTCTTGTGTTCTAATAGCCCGATCTGTGCCGCATTTGGTGGAAATTCTTCTCCACCTTAATGACCCGATTTTGTCCTTCAAATAACAAGATGCGAGAAATCTATAATTTTCGGACAAACAATCTTACTCCTTCTCAAACTGCACTCTACTAGTAACCATTGATATGTTGTACTCTTCCGATCTGCTTTAATCGAGCATATCTGTGTTATAAATCAATATAGTGTTGTGCTGTAGTACACCGAGTAAGACAGTTCTCATTTAAAACAGTTCCATGAATGCGATGTACTGTTATGATGGGAGTTAGCATAAATGAGATAAAAAATAAAAACCAATCGCTTTGTGTGCGTGTATGTGTGTGGCAACGAGGTTGATGTGTTGCAGTGCGATATTGGACGCCTAGGCCTTTTACATCATTACGCTCACTGTTAAATTACAAATGATAGTGATTTGCTTAAAATCATCTCATGCATTTATTAAGGTTACATGCGTTCGACTGTCCGTTAGAATGTATAGCAATTGTCAAGAATATTTTGAAGTCTCTTATACCGCTTTATTGCGTGAAGTTTTTCAATATTTGTGCATCGCTTCAAGTGAAGAGTGTTGGCATGGTGTGAGAAAATCGCGCACATATTGTTTCAAAACATGGAACGCTGAAAAAGGAAACGAGTAAGACTTTATTTATCGTAATTTATCATCTACTACTGTAGAGTTGTCTTATGAATCGTATTCGAATTGGAGCTAATATATATAGTTACAGAACAGTTTATTCAAGTCGACTAGCAACCACTCTGAAAATGAAAATGATTACTTGCGTGATCCGATCAATAATCAAATTAATTCTTCTCCACCTTAATGACCCGATTTTGTCCTTCAAATAACAAAATGCGAGAAATCTATAATTTTCGGACAAACCATCTTACTCCTTCTCAAATTGCACTCTACTAGTAACCATATGATATGTTGTACTCTTCCGATCTGCTTTAATCGAGCATATCTGTGTTATAAATCAATATAGTGTTGTGCTGTAGAGCACAAATGAGATAAAAAATAAAAACCAATCGCTTTGTGTGCGTGTATGTGTGTGGCAACGAGGTTGATGTGTTGCAGTGCGATATTGGACGCCTAGGCCTTTTACATCATTACGCTCACTGTTAAATTACAAATGATAGTGATTTGCTTAAAATCATCTCATGCATTTATTAAGGTTACATGCGTTCGACTGTCCGTTAGAATGTATAGCAATTGTCAAGAATATTTTGAAGTCTCTTATACCGCTTTATTGCGTGAAGTTTTTCAATATTTGTGCATCGCTTCAAGTGAAGAGTGTTGGCATGGTGTGAGAAAATCGCGCACATATTGTTTCAAAACATGGAACGCTGAAAAAGGAAACGAGTAAGACTTTATTTATCGTAATTTATCATCTACTACTGTAGAGTTGTCTTATGAATCGTATTCGAATTGGAGCTAATATATATAGTTACAGAACAGTTTATTCAAGTCGACTAGCAACCACTCTGAAAATGAAAATGATTACTTGCGTGATCCGATCAGTAATCAAATTATTCATTAAATCAATAAATAAAACAGACTATCACAGATCAACGAAATTTTTTAATGGCTGATTATGAAGAGAGCATTTCTCTCTCTCTTTCCCCTTCCCCTTCCCCTTCCTCTTATTAGAATGGGAAACGTTGTCTTCCCTTCGCTACGATCATTTATGAGAGCTACGAAGAGATCTCATTTCTCATTCGGACCTCTCTCAGAACATAATCAAATTAATCATTAAATCAATAAATAAAACAGACCATCACAGATCAACGAAATTTTTTAATGGCTGATTATGAAGAGATTCCCCTTCCCCTTATTAGAACGGGAAACGTTGTCTTCCCTTCGCTACGATCATTTATGAGAGCTACGAAGAGATCTCATTTCTCATTCGGACCTCTCAGAACTCTATGAAATGCAAATGTTTTGAAAGTTTCGGCGTTTTTAAGGCAGCGGATCCATATCCGTTTTCATATCCAACAATACGTATCCCCCTCCTCAAACCTGAGTGCTTAAGGTAACTAAAGTCGATTTGGCACAGACAGTTATAAGTTAACGTCATCACCCTACGGTCGCTTAACACAGAAATTTATAAACGAAACATTTCCAATGAAACGTCATCACCCTACGGTCGCTTAACAAAGAAATTTATAAACGAAACATTTCCAATGACACTAATATAGAACTCGGCACGGAAACCCCTATAAGAAGAATTTCGATCCACTTTTGAAACCCATTGTTATGAGCTGGATAACGAGATAGCCAATCCAAAAACAGACCCCTTCAATGGAAACGCCAAAACATTAAAACGATATTGGGCAAAAATTTCTATGCAGCGAAAACTGCTCTAAGTAAGCTGAGACTTACACAGCGTTTTTCGCATACAACAACATCATATGGAACAGTGCAGCCTCCCATAACCGGTTTACCTAAAAAACTGTGACATTTACCAATTGACTCGAATCTAGAAATTTGCAGAATTTTGATATAGCACGTTGTAAAAGTAATCGGTATTGCTTCATGTGGTCATTGCACTAATTAGTTGAACGAGCCTCTTTTCTCCATGTACTCTTATTTGTTACGAATGGATAATCCAACCTTGCGCAGCCTGAAAGATTTTTCAATCAAATTGTCACCGTTTGTGATCCGCTGTAATTCTAACTGGTATTGGTCAAAGACAAATTTTTTCTTTCTCTTCCTTTCCTTAAAGCCAAATCTGAATTCAAATAAGAAGTATTAATGAACGTTTGTATTGAAAACGCACGGTCAACAATGAAAAATATTTCGCAAAAACTGAAGACAAAGAATTATTTAAGACATTAATCCAAACATCAAACGGTTTATAGTTTTTGAAACGTTCCAAAGAACCCAAACAAATATATACTCACTAAGCAACGGCTTTTGTTCATACAAAAGATATTCGCCCTCATTAACAATATTAGTTTATAAGTCTTCGTTCACGCTAATGAAGGAAGCGGATCCGCACAATGCCGAAAAGGTCATTTGTCAACCATCTCACAAGAGATAGAGAAAATCGAATCGGATGCGACTGAGAGATTGGAAATTGAGTAAATCTGGCAAAAAATCAAAGGTTGAGTAATATCATCCTGACTTCAAATTTCAATCGTCCGTATAAACATCGGCCTTTTTTGGGATCGAACAGAAGCCGCAGCTCATTATTTCTTTAGTTAAGACAAATGATTGCAATCGTATCGTATCATTGAATGCCAAAATATACTGTTTAAAAGCCATTGAAGCATACTGAGGATTGAAAAGAAGACACAAGAGGGCAATTGGCCATGGCAATAATGTAAAGCTTGAAGAGTCAAAAGCATCTTCATGCCAACATTGGAATACATATAAAATGCGTGATTGCACATCAACGGATCCACATGAATCACCGGCTATCCTGATTTTGCATTGCTTTTTGGGATCACAGATATGCTACGAAATTTACTTAGTCGCCATCCTCTTTGAACACATGTTCCGCGCTGACAGAAACTGATGATGCTAAGCAGACTTGGTTAGGAGGACCATAGATAAAATCTGAAGTCATTGGTTCCAACTTTTTCGTCGTAGATGTTGGGGGAGGGGGGGGGGTGAAAGGTGAACGGTGAGGGAGGATAGAGGAGAAAGAATTTAATTTTGAATAAAAAACGACGTTTCGTAACAAAAAAAAATTTGACTGTTCTCTGTAGACTTCTGGTGAAGAAAACCTCAAAGTTTTTCAAGGTTCAGAAAACTTTCGCCTCGTCAACATGGAGCAGCCAATCTCTTTCTCTTTTCCTTCTTCCCCTCACTCTAATCACCCTTCTCAGTACTACATTAACTAACCGAAACAAGTAATCGAACCGAGTACGGCTATCAGTATTGGCAGCCAAAAATAAGACTAGAATAAATGAGAAGAGGCGAATAGCATGATAGCAGTAGAGCAGTTGTGCTTCATTTTCGGTTCATATATTGTCATAATCAGCACAGTTTTCTTTCAAACTTGCTTGATTAGTAAATAAAAAGACTCTATCAACAACTGATCAAATAGCGATCTGATCACGAACGCTTGAGGTGACTTGCTGCCATTATGACTACAAGGAGTGAAATACTGGCGTTACAATTGCCCTAGCATTATTTGTATGCTGATCTTATCACGTAGTTGTGCATATGTCATAAGTTGTTAGCATCGCCGAATATATTCACCTTGTCATATTGCAAAATGACAATGATATGCATAAAAGGACCTATGGATCATTTACTTTCAACTTCGTAAAGCCTACAAGCACTGAAGTGCCGACTGAGAATGCGAAGCAATTTTTATCGATGCTTTGAAGCCTCTGATACGACTACATTGCGTAATGTTTTTTCAATATTTGTACGCCGTCTCAAGTCAACAACATTTGCAAGGTATAAAACTTAGCACGCTCAAACAGGTTGTTTCAAAACTTGCAACAATAGAAGGAGATAGGAGGAAGAGCTTTATTTATTGGAAATGCAAAGCAGATCTACCATTGCAGATTTCAGCGCATTCGAGGTCGTAGGTAAAATTGATAGTTCCAGGACTGCTCGTTCAAATCTACTAGCAGTCACTCTGAAAAATGATAAAAGTCTTGTGCTTGAGCTGATCAAAGCACAACTCAACCACTAAGGCAATGAATAAAATATTTAGACCATTCAAGATCAACGAATCTTTTTGGTTATTAGTTATGAAGGCCACATTTCTTCCCCTCTTTCCCTTCTCCGGGTTAAAATGGGAAATTTTCTCTCCTTTTCTCGAACGTCGATTATGAGTGCTCCGAAGGGATTTCGATTTGCACTCAGAGTCGGGAAATTCTCTTCAAGCATCTCTCAGGATTCTATGAAATGTAAATGTCTTGAAAGTATCATCTTTTGTAAGACAACCAATTCATATTCGTTTTCATACCCAAGAATCCCTTCCCCACCCCTTCCTCAGATATGAATGCTTAAAGTAACTAAGGTCTGTTGAGCAAAGGCAGTTACAAGTTAAGGCCATCCTCATACGATCGTACAACAACGAAAGCTGTAAACTGTATATTTTTAAAGATACGATTAGAGAGCTGGGCACGGACGCTCCACAAAGAATTTCTATTCTCCTTTAGAAACCCTTTGCTATGAGCCAGGCAATGAGATGGCGATTCAAAAAAAAAGATCGACCCTTCCTTGGAAGCGCCTAAATTATGGAGCATTTAAACAGTAGTGGACGAAAATTTCTATGCAGTAAAAGTTTCTTCAAAAATGCTGAGACCTACACAGCGTTTCTCGCATACAACCACATCATATGGAATGGAGCAGTCGCCCATAACTGGTTTACCTGTAAAATTGTAGCGTTTAGCAAGTAATTGCCTTGATCCTCGAAATTTTCAGAACTTTTTATACAGCACGTTGTAAAGTAATCCTTATTGCTTCATGTGATCTTTGCAATATATATTTGTGTTAACTACCTTCTGAAGAACTTCAGAATCAAAACAGCGATACTGAAGTAGGTAGTAGGGCTGTTGTACATTTGAACAGTTTGTTTTATAAGACAACTATTTCTTTAGAAGCACCACAAGCTCAGGAGTAATTCTAACAAAAAATGTGCAAACACTCTACTTTTAAAGGACTTAGTAGTGCGTTTTGTGTGTAGAACAAGCGTCTAAGATTTCCATTGTTTCATATACAGTACACTAAAAATAAACCTCAGTTATTTTCAATTACAAAGAGAAATTTCCCGCTGTTAAATTGGATCAATACGCACGTATTTTAGCCATATACATTGTACTTTTACGAACTAAGCAAAAATGGTGAAATTGCAACGGCAACAACTTACCAGTCTCGAGGTCGAGATTGACGCATGAATAGTTAGTCAACGTAGGCATGTTTTCTGGAAATTCCGGCCATACTACCTTATTATAAGCAGTTCCATCGTCCCACTTCGACATACCGTCAGGTTGGAACCAAAATCCGATATTGAACTGACGCAATTTAGGATCTGCCGGCGGTACTTGCGAATTGTACGCATTACAGATTTCTGCAAGTGGCTCCTAGTGACTTCCATTCTGCGCTCGTCATATCACTACGCTGATGCAAGATAGCGCATCACTGTAAATGTTCGTTCATTTAAAGCTAAATGTTTCAAGAACACTCGAACTTCGAGTGACGCTAGCATCTCCATTCGCGTCAAAATATGCGGAGAATGCTGAAAGTTCTTTCCCGTCCATCGGAGAGTTTGTCAAAAGTTTAACGCGGAAAATGATGCTGTGTTGAAAAACTGTAATCTTAAGCTCACTGAAACAGTATGTGCCTGTTGTTTTCTTGGTGGCGAATGTTTGAAAGTAGGACTTGTTTAGAATATCTATGATGAAATAAAACTGCGTAAAGGCATCGTAGTAAGCACCCCAGGAGAACTGTCTGGGCAGTTTTGGCCGACCCTTGGAAAGACTGGATCAGATTACTGAAGCGATTATGCGATAAAGTTTTTAAAAAATTGAGAACTTCCTAGTCTTTCTAAGAACTCACTCAGCTGTCTTACGACGTGACATTTTCTTTAACGCTTTTTGAAAGGTGTTGATTGAAAATGCATTGATCTGAAGTTTTGCTAACAAAAATCGACGTATGCAAAAGCACATTCTCCTTCACTTTCTCGAATTTTCTTTAGATTTCTAGTGAAGTCTGTCTATAGATGTGTCTTACACAACTTCCCTTTACTAATTCGTTCTGCTCTCAAATTGAATTTCCTGTGTTACTTGCTGAAATATTATACTCTGTCGAGTTGGAATCGGCACGTTGCTGCAGTTTATGTGGGCTCTTGTTAACTCAGTCTCATGCGCATAGTCCCTTGACTTAACTGATATCTGAACGATAACAAATTTTAATGAAAATAGCCAAACAGCGTACCACGAAGGGGTTCAATTTCAGAAGGATGTAGCACATTGGCCACATATGTTCCCTGACATATAGCATTGCACATATTTCTTCTCATGTAGTATGTCGATCTACAACGATACTTTATAATGGCATAATCTATGTTGGCTTTTTTTTTAACTTGTACAGTTGCTTACAGTAACTGCTTTGATGCAATGATAGAAATCACCAACGCTCTCCACAGGCAAAATCATCAACCTTCAAGTGCCGTACCGCTCGTTGTTTAGTTTTCTTATCGGCTTTTTTTTTCATGAAAAGAAAACGTGTCGTTGCATTGATATTTTGCAAAATCCGAATTAGGACTATTCGTGAGAGTTCCGCTATAGCATTTTGTGAAAGATGAGATGGAAAGAAAAAAAACAAACTGCTGAGTCGGCACATAGCCCTGTCGTTTGTACTCTTCTAGCGGCATCTGTAAAAATGAAATTTGCAATAGCATAAATAAAATACAGCTAATTGTTGGAAAAATTGAATGGAAAATTGTACGACTAAAAATTAAAACAAAAAAAGAAAATATGTGATCCGCATAGCTTTGACGATGAATGCTCAACAATATCAACCACATTAGCGCTTTCATTCCAAAATAAAATCTAAAATGAAATATTGAAAAAAAAGTCTCCGAAACTGTATCACAAAAAACCAGAGATTTGTTTCAAAATCGCTATAGTAGTTCCTTTTTGCAGTATTACTCATCATCAGCCAAGCTACTTACTATTGCGTCTGCGTTTTGTATAGCATATACAGTGAATCAACCAACCGTTCCGCGCTTAGAGGAATTTAATTTCTTCGCACAAATCATTAACGCCTTATTCGAAAAGGAATTTGTTGGTGAAATAACTCACTCACTATTCGCGGAATCTTATGCCGACGTCTTCTTGCATTCGTTGTTATCAGATTTTTGTATTAGAAAAAATTACAGGAATAAGTTGAGGACATACTTGTATAGCAAAGCGAACGATAGCACCATGATCGGTTTTATAAGCATGATAGATGTAGTTGCGGAAGACGAGTTGAAGCATGCAACCCTCCAGCACCACTGCAAGATATTAGCATGCTTTATCGGTACAATAATCAAGTACAATCGCTAGGAGTTATACTCATCAAAAACTACAAATCTTTTCCTTTAAGAATAGACTTTATGAGCGGAGGACACAATATCGTGCCTTTGCTGTATTTGTTAAAATGCATATGGTTCAGGAACTCTTTTGTTTTATGACTATACGATTGCTTGGTGATTTATATGGCTGCTATTGGAGAATTTCTTTGTTTGTTTTCAGTGAAAAGTTATCCTTTTTTTACAAATATTTCTTTGAATGATCTCACATATCAACTGTACTGAATAGAAACTTCAGCACTTTGTTGTTCCAAATTTTTCGAATAAGAAGGAAGTATTTACTGTCTTTTATTTCGTCCATTGTATGGAGCAGCCAATCTCTTTCTCTTTTCCTTCTTCCCCTCACTCTAATCACCCTTCTCAGTACTACATTAACTAACCGAAACAAGTAATCGAACCGAGTACGGCTATCAGTATTGGCAGCCAAAAATAAGACTAGAATAAATGAGAAGAGGCGAATAGCATGATAGCAGTAGAGCAGTTGTGCTTCATTTTCGGTTCATATATTGTCATAATCAGCACAGTTTTCTTTCAAACTTGCTTGATTAGTAAATAAAAAGACTCTATCAACAACTGATCAAATAGCGATCTGATCACGAACGCTTGAGGTGACTTGCTGCCATTATGACTACAAGGAGTGAAATACTGGCGTTACAATTGCCCTAGCATTATTTGTATGCTGATCTTATCACGTAGTTGTGCATATGTCATAAGTTGTTAGCATCGCCGAATATATTCACCTTGTCATATTGCAAAATGACAATGATATGCATAAAAGGACCTATGGATCATTTACTTTCAACTTCGTAAAGCCTACAAGCACTGAAGTGCCGACTGAGAATGCGAAGCAATTTTTATCGATGCTTTGAAGCCTCTGATACGACTACATTGCGTAATGTTTTTTCAATATTTGTACGCCGTCTCAAGTCAACAACATTTGCAAGGTATAAAACTTAGCACGCTCAAACAGGTTGTTTCAAAACTTGCAACAATAGAAGGAGATAGGAGGAAGAGCTTTATTTATTGGAAATGCAAAGCAGATCTACCATTGCAGATTTCAGCGCATTCGAGGTCGTAGGTAAAATTGATAGTTCCAGGACTGCTCGTTCAAATCTACTAGCAGTCACTCTGAAAAATGATAAAAGTCTTGTGCTTGAGCTGATCAAAGCACAACTCAACCACTAAGGCAATGAATAAAATATTTAGACCATTCAAGATCAACGAATCTTTTTGGTTATTAGTTATGAAGGCCACATTTCTTCCCCTCTTTCCCTTCTCCGGGTTAAAATGGGAAATTTTCTCTCCTTTTCTCGAACGTCGATTATGAGTGCTCCGAAGGGATTTCGATTTGCACTCAGAGTCGGGAAATTCTCTTCAAGCACCTCTCAGGATTCTATGAAATGTAAATGTCTTGAAAGTATCATCTTTTGTAAGACAACCAATTCATATTCGTTTTCATACCCAAGAATCCCTTCCCCACCCCTTCCTCAGATATGAATGCTTAAAGTAACTAAGGTCTGTTGAGCAAAGGCAGTTACAAGTTAAGGCCATCCTCATACGATCGTACAACAACGAAAGCTGTAAACTGTATATTTTTAAAGATACGATTAGAGAGCTGGGCACGGACGCTCCACAAAGAATTTCTATTCTCCTTTAGAAACCCTTTGCTATGAGCCAGGCAATGAGATGGCGATTCAAAAAAAAAGATCGACCCTTCCTTGGAAGCGCCTAAATTATGGAGCATTTAAACAGTAGTGGACGAAAATTTCTATGCAGTAAAAGTTTCTTCAAGAATGCTGAGACCTACACAGCGTTTCTCGCATACAACCACATCATATGGAATGGAGCAGTCGCCCATAACTGGTTTACCTGTAAAATTGTAGCGTTTAGCAAGTAATTGCCTTGATCCTCGAAATTTTCAGAACTTTTTATACAGCACGTTGTAAAGTAATCCTTATTGCTTCATGTGATCTTTGCAATATATATTTGTGTTAACTACCTTCTGAAGAACTTCAGAATCAAAACAGCGATACTGAAGTAGGTAGTAGGGCTGTTGTACATTTGAACAGTTTGTTTTATAAGACAACTATTTCTTTAGAAGCACCACAAGCTCAGGAGTAATTCTAACAAAAAATGTGCAAACACTCTACTTTTAAAGGACTTAGTAGTGCGTTTTGTGTGTAGAACAAGCGTCTAAGATTTCCATTGTTTCATATACAGTACACTAAAAATAAACCTCAGTTATTTTCAATTACAAAGAGAAATTTCCCGCTGTTAAATTGGATCAATACGCACGTATTTTAGCCATATACATTGTACTTTTACGAACTAAGCAAAAATGGTGACATTGCAACGGCAACAACTTACCAGTCTCGAGGTCGAGATTGACGCATGAATAGTTAGTCAACGTAGGCATGTTTTCTGGAAATTCCGGCCATACTACCTTATTATAAGCAGTTCCATCGTCCCACTTCGACATACCGTCAGGTTGGAACCAAAATCCGATATTGAACTGACGCAATTTAGGATCTGCCGGCGGTACTTGCGAATTGTACGCATTACAGATTTCTGCAAGTGGCTCCTAGTGACTTCCATTCTGCGCTCGTCATATCACTACGCTGATGCAAGATAGCGCATCACTGTAAATGTTCGTTCATTTAAAGCTAAATGTTTCAAGAACACTCGAACTTCGAGTGACGCTAGCATCTCCATTCGCGTCAAAATATGCGGAGAATGCTGAAAGTTCTTTCCCGTCCATCGGAGAGTTTGTCAAAAGTTTAACGCGGAAAATGATGCTGTGTTGAAAAACTGTAATCTTAAGCTCACTGAAACAGTATGTGCCTGTTGTTTTCTTGGTGGCGAATGTTTGAAAGTAGGACTTGTTTAGAATATCTATGATGAAATAAAACTGCGTAAAGGCATCGTAGTAAGCACCCCAGGAGAACTGTCTGGGCAGTTTTGGCCGACCCTTGGAAAGACTGGATCAGATTACTGAAGCGATTATGCGATAAAGTTTTTAAAAAATTGAGAACTTCCTAGTCTTTCTAAGAACTCACTCAGCTGTCTTACGACGTGACATTTTCTTTAACGCTTTTTGAAAGGTGTTGATTGAAAATGCATTGATCTGAAGTTTTGCTAACAAAAATCGACGTATGCAAAAGCACATTCTCCTTCACTTTCTCGAATTTTCTTTAGATTTCTAGTGAAGTCTGTCTATAGATGTGTCTTACACAACTTCCCTTTACTAATTCGTTCTGCTCTCAAATTGAATTTCCTGTGTTACTTGCTGAAATATTACACTCTGTCGAGTTGGAATCGGCACGTTGCTGCAGTTTATGTGGGCTCTTGTTAACTCAGTCTCATGCGCATAGTCCCTTGACTTAACTGATATCTGAACGATAACAAATTTTAATGAAAATAGCCAAACAGCGTACCACGAAGGGGTTCAATTTCAGAAGGATGTAGCACATTGGCCACATATGTTCCCTGACATATAGCATTGCACATATTTCTTCTCATGTAGTATGTCGATCTACAACGATACTTTATAATGGCATAATCTATGTTGAATTTTTTTTTAACTTGTACAGTTGCTTACATTAACTGCTTTGATGCAATGATAGAAATCACCAACGCTCTCCACAGGCAAAATCATCAACCTTCAAGTGCCGTACCGCTCGTTGTTTAGTTTTCTTATCGGTTTTTTTTTCATGAAAAGAAAACGTGTCGTTGCATTGATATTTTGCAAAATCCGAATTAGGACTATTCGTGAGAGTTCCGCTATAGCATTTTGTGAAAGATGAGATGGAAAGAAAAAAAACAAACTGCTGAGTCGGCACATAGCCCTGTCGTTTGTACTCTTCTAGCGGCATCTGTAAAAATGAAATTTGCAATAGCATAAATAAAATACAGCTAATTGTTGGAAAAATTGAATGGAAAATTGTACGACTAAAAATTAAAACAAAAAAAGAAAATATGTGATCCGCATAGCTTTGACGATGAATGCTCAACAATATCAACCACATTAGCGCTTTCATTCCAAAATAAAATCTAAAATGAAATATTGAAAAAAAAGTCTCCGAAACTGTATCACAAAAAACCAGAGATTTGTTTCAAAATCGCTATAGTAGTTCCTTTTTGCAGTATTACTCATCATCAGCCAAGCTACTTACTATTGCGTCTGCGTTTTGTATAGCATATACAGTGAATCAACCAACCGTTCCGCGCTTAGAGGAATTTAATTTCTTCGCACAAATCATTAACGCCTTATTCGAAAAGGAATTTGTTGGTGAAATAACTCACTCACTATTCGCGGAATCTTATGCCGACGTCTTCTTGCATTCGTTGTTATCAGATTTTTGTATTAGAAAAAATTACAGGAATAAGTTGAGGACATACTTGTATAGCAAAGCGAACGATAGCACCATGATCGGTTTTATAAGCATGATAGATGTAGTTGCGGAAGACGAGTTGAAGCATGCAACCCTCCAGCACCACTGCAAGATATTAGCATGCTTTATCGGTACAATAATCAAGTACAATCGCTAGGAGTTATACTCATCAAAAACTACAAATCTTTTCCTTTAAGAATAGACTTTATGAGCGGAGGACACAATATCGTGCCTTTGCTGTATTTGTTAAAATGCATATGGTTCAGGAACTCTTTTGTTTTATGACTATACGATTGCTTGGTGATTTATATGGCTGCTATTGGAGAATTTCTTTGTTTGTTTTCAGTGAAAAGTTATCCTTTTTTTACAAATATTTCTTTGAATGATCTCACATATCAACTGTACTGAATAGAAACTTCAGCACTTTGTTGTTCCAAATTTTTCGAATAAGAAGGAAGTATTTACTGTCTTTTATTTCGTCCATTGTTGGCTTTTTCATCTTACTTTCCTTTTGTGCAGGATCGACGCATTTTTCTGCAATTAAGTAGATTATGAGCCAAGCAGAAAAAGTGGAAAAACACTTTTTTTGAAGCTAAAACACTTTGAGTTTCCATTGAAACTAAAAGCGAAATACGATCAGTGCTCTTTCGCGCTTGATCAACATTTTTTTCGATGTTTCATCATAAT
>JPKZ01001927.1:665572-707219 GCA_000803305.1 Toxocara canis
AGGGACCAAATTCAACTGTTTACCATAGACTGTAGCCTGTGATTAAACAATTAACAGGAAGGGTTTAAGCTTTAAGAATTCTAAGCCTTAAGACAATTAAAGGGCATTTAAGACAACTAAGATTTTAAACAATCGAAGGCAAGCTTTATGAATTCTACTGTCGTTTACATGGTTCGAAAAAACTGCCTGCTGTGTATGAATGATTCATCCACTTCTAAAGAATAAGAAACTTATTTAAAATCGTATGGGGCTGATGAAGACGAAGATAGTTGAAGCCGTGGAAGCGGCAGCGTGGAAGAAAATCGGACTATAAGGCAATCAAAGGAAGAAAGTACGGAAAAGGATAAGGAAGCTCAAAAGGAAAGCTCACCTCTGCAAGTATGCCAGTCGCCGAACGCCACAAAAAAAAATAAAACAAATTTACAAATACTGTTTTAAAGGCGCTTTTGGTCGGAGAGCTATGATAACGAGAATTCACCTCATCGTTGAAGTAGTATTGGGGAGAAAGGAGAGGACAGTGCAGGAGGGATGATGTATTGGGGGGACAATTTGAAACCGTGATATCGCTCAAATGTAGTCTTACTTCTCGAGCAATATTCCATCGCATTATTGACCTCTTTCGTCATTTGTGTGAGCTTTTTCATCATCTGTCTAACACGACCTTCATATAGATGCCGAATGTAAATAAGATCATCGCGTAGTCTACGTGATAAATCTCGTAAATCCTCTTCAACAGATGCAACAACGAAATTGCAGTTGTTACCTGAAAACTTTTTTCAGCATATTTTACAATGATTTCAGATGAGCCAATCTGACTGTTTCGTTTACTGCGAATTTTTTTTTGAAAAAATTTAAAATTCATGATTCGCGTGCGACGAAGAATATGAACATTTTTAGTCGAACTCATCTTCCATTGTCATCTCCAACATTACTTTTAAAATCGAATCACATGGTCTCATATGCAGTTCTTTGTGATTTACGGCGTGTTTTTTTTCATATACAACCTGTATCATTTCTAACGATCGTTCTTGCAAAAAAAAAAGTAGAAAATAGAAAGCATGAGATAGGTGCGCTTCTAATCGTTATGTATACATGACTTCCTTGTGTCACTTTGAGAGGTGTTATGCTCTTTCGCCCGTCATACACATATGACATTCGTCTTACATCTTCGGCTGGCTACGAACTCAGCTGTGAAAACACTCAATCGTTTGAAACAAATGATTATTCACCTCCTGTCCGACGCTTTCTTATCCGCGTTTGTCTGAAGCGTTTTAGGGTTTCGTTCTTCCATGGTCTTTGAAAGGCGGTAGTATCTACGGAGATCAAATGAAAGTATGCCATTTTTTTTGCCTGCTTCATAATGACGCCTACAACAAGCCTTAAGGATATCATGTTTTCGGGAATGCCAACACTAACTTGATCAGTAAGTGTAAGTAATGTTAGTATAAACAAATGCAAAACATCAGTAAGTGAATACGCAGAGATTTGTCTCGCTGCGCGTCTATTAAGTTCTCTGTAACACAAAAGCGGAAATGATTTGAAAAATTCTTGCCCAATTAGTGTAATAGATTTTTTTAATCTGCTGGAAAACGGGAAAAGTAACGTACATTTCTTCGATGATTTTGAAGCTGCGGCCGCAATACCGCAAAGCGTTAATGCTACAAACAGCGTAGCTTTCGTCATTTTTTCAATTCTTTAACCTGAAAATGATGAGATTATTCCTACGGAATCAAAAGCGTCAAAGAACTGCTGGAGAAAAATCATTGATGGATATAAGTTTGGGTAATTGTGAGAAACTACCAAAACAGAACTTTTGCGGTGATGAATGGTGTTAGTTGAGATGAAATATAAGAGCTGCATATAAGAACAGAAAGGTATATAAAGGAATGGGACAGATGGAGCTACACGAGCGCACGTTCATATGAAGTGAAAATATGCATATGAACGAGTCGAAAGCAATGAGCGAAGAATGGTACGAAAGTGAGCTGCACATAGAAGCAGAACCAATCAGCCTAAAAAAGAAAGTAAATCATAAAAAGAGACGCAAATGACTTAATAAATTAAACGAGTGAGTGTTCTGAAGTCAAATGAGTCGAGGGGCATTTCATGAACACAGAAACGTTCTGCGTTAAAGCGATTTTACGGGAAGTTCATTCTAAACACGGATAACTCTGAAATGCGAGGTGTAGAGGACACTGCTAACAAAACAGGTTTAGCAGGCCGATTTATAACGGTGGGGTCGATGCTCAAGCTGATCAAGAAGCATGAATAGACTTCCCAGGGTATATCAGGGAAACGTCTAATTTTGAGGCCGAGGGCCACGTCAAATTTAAGTCGACGATACTCCAACGGACCGAGTTTGAATACCTTTAACTTAGCTCATATTCGAGTGTATTCGCCCTGCGAGCAATTCGCAAAATGCCAAACGAGCACAATATTCTCACACAATATCATCTACTTTTTTTACCATTCATGAAGAATATTGATCATGCTTGTGTTTAGTATTCTTCTATGGTCCGGCAGAATACAATATACGCTTTGGTATTGTTCAGTACGTCAGTATTGTAATGCGCGTAGCATACAGTTAGCCAACTTTAGCGCTGTCGCAGCTACTTCGTTGTAGTGCAAATTCCAAAGTAAATTTGGACGAATCGTGACTTTGAGGTCGCGGATCCCGTCATCCGCAAGTTGTAAAACTTTGTTGCCCAGTCGTAGTAAGAACTCATGGTGGAATTGAACATGGAGAACCCGGCTTTTCTTGCACGATGCCTCAAACTGCTAAGATTAGAATCAATCGCCGAAGGCATTGAACCGATTTTGTGAAATGTCAAAAATGGTAGCGCCGTCTTGCAGCTGGAAATATATTTTTGATCGCCTGGGAACAGTTTGCAACCGCTAGAAAAATTATCAGACACATTGTTTATGTGCAGTGTGAGCAACATTGGGCCCGACACACTTTCGTAAGCAATGCTGGTGATGGACTGCAAAAAGCCCTCATAATTTTATTCTGACAATGCGCTTCTTGCTGATCTTATAAGACGTTCGTCTTATAAGATATACAAATAATCTTTTGTCATTATCGATTTTCATATAATCGTTTGCAAACTGATTACCATAGCAAATTTTCAAGTTTGCATAACACCAAGAGAAGAACTCTCACCTAATTTTATTTCCAGTTTAGTCCGATGATGTTTTTAAATCGGCAGGCAGGGTCGTAAGATGTTCCGTAACAATCGTATGCGTCCTTGATTTTAACACTAGAGATCAGGCTAAATCGAACGTCGTCACCTGCCAATAATCTTATGCTGCCTAAACTGCCCATCCACCGACAACTTTTTACTGTTGAAAAAAATACTGCTACAACGACAGCCCATTGGCGTGCAGCAGATGAAAATCTTTAAAATTTAATTAGAAATAATAGGCTAACTTAAGCGTTGAGCTCAGCCAAATAAGATGTTGTTGAGTTCCGTGTCTGAAATTCTTATATGACCTTTGCAGAACGTCAAATAAGAACTTTTGTGGAAATTTATTTCTGGTTCAGACAGATGTTTTCAGATCTGCAGCTATGGTCTTAAGATCGTCTGCAATGATCTCGCGTATCTTTGAATTTAGCTTTTACTAAAACTTAAGAAAGGGCAAAATCGAATCTCATCGCCTTCCTCTTGTTCGGAATGAACCTATAAAGACCTCTAAAATTTGTTTCGAACAAATAAACTTACCTGAACGTTCGGCTCTGCCAAATAAACTATTGTTCAGCTTTTTGTTTTCTTATATGATATTCTTAATGATGGCTAATATTCATTCTCACGTTTAGCGATATCTTGTTCTCATTTATATGATTTTTTTGGACCTGAGAGATTATTCATCTTGAATAAATGGGGTGTTTTAATGTCAGCTAGCAACAATCAAAAATTAATTCTAATCGAAGAGCTTGCCGAAAAGAAATGCAAACTGAAAATCACTTGAACAATTGTTCGTGACAAATTTTTTTCATTTATTTTCCAGACGACCTGATATACGAATGAATCTCAAAATTCCTCTCAATTCTCTTCACGTTAAACGGCATCCATCTAAGCTCACCCCGCACTTGTTAACGCTATTTCGCTGATGAAATACATCCACCACCGCTGAATAATTCATGCGTTTTATTGTCAGCTAATGTCAACTAAAAAGTTAATTCTGAGCCGAAAGCTGTGATCTTTTTTTTTGCGAAAAGCAAGATGGAATTCAGAGACGTTCCCAAAAATTCGATCGCTATGTCATTGAAGAGCACGAACACTGTCGAAACCATTTGTTACGGGACCTTCCACGACTTGTTTTTTTTTCATATCATTTGGTGCTAACGAACCTTGATTTTCATCATAAAATTTTCTTGCTATTATCACTGATAACTGACATCACTGATACCTTTCGCGGTTGTTATACAGTTTCTAACAACTCTTAGAATATTCAATTTTTTTTGTTCTAAGAAGTTTCGTTTGTACAGTTATGATAAACAACGGCTGAAATTTTTGAGTGTTTCCTTTGGCGCTTATTGCGTGGTAAAAATATGTTGCGACCGTCTATGCGGTAGATTGTTTCTCGTTTAATATTTTTGTCCGAAACGCTGCGCATTGCTTCACAAGGTGAAAGGAAAGCGCGCCAGGTGGGCGATGCAAGTGCACATGTGGTAATTTTTCATTAATTTTGCATTAGCATCACATGACAAGGTAGTTGCGAAACGTGCACGCTGCCTCAGCATGGTCATTCCCGTAAAAAAGACCATTTGACAAGATTGGTCACAAAATAGATCTTATGCGATTTATTCTGACGAAGAACGCATGCATTTCTCGCAACGATCAGCGCCTATTCGTTTGAACTGTTGAGGGATGAATAGGTTGATGAAGAACAGCTTCGAACAATCCAAAATACATGACAAAGGGATTTTAAAAATTTCCCGAAATATTCCTCCAATATTATAGTGCAAAACTCACTACAGAGTCGTTCAACGGAAACAAGTTAAGCTATGCTGATAATTTCGTTCAAAATTTTCATGTCCTTTCACAATATGTCTTGATGATTTTCCTTGTTGCTTCAGGAATCTTCCTGGGAAGAAGAAGAGAAAAAAACCGAATCCTGCTTCATATTTTCAAGGAGAACCATACGAACGAAAAATGCTTTTATGAGTCGGAAAGGAACGTTTCTAAGCTTTCCTCACAATTTCATTCATCTTTTTCGTGATCCTCGATCGCCACTATACAAATCGGACATAACATTTTAGAAAACAAAAACATAAGAATGGAAATTTTGAAAACGGTACTCATAAATGAATCACCACCTATATCAAATCCGAAAAGTGCGAAACGTGCGATCTTATGAAGCCTCATTTACACATATTAAATTTCTTTCCATCTGACCGTCCAACGCAAACGACATGCGTCTTACGTCTTCGAATTGCTATGCAACACATTCAAGGTTTTAATTGGATGAAAATGTGACGGTGGAAACAAGTTATAATCAGAAGTACGTAACGAATCCCTTGGTTAGCTTTCCTGTTCTCTTTCGGCCGACCATTTTGAAAGCTTCTTATATTTTGTGGCACAGAATGGAAGTAAACGGACGTTCAGAATATACCCATGTTACTTATAGCAAGTTAGTTGTCTACACAACAATATTTTGCAGAACCGATTCGCGTTCTTATTCGCTGACATCGAGTATATCTCTCAAGAAGGCAAAAATATCGAATAGTTCATCATTTCTAACATTACCGAGGAACGGACGAACCAATAAAGCAGAGTATTTGACTCACTGATCGTAATTTTTCATTTGACTGAAATCTCGGATATTATATTCTCGTTAACCCTCTTCCCGTCACCTCTTTAAGGGATGGTAGAAGCGCAGTTGTGGTCGAAGTATTTCGATAGGTCGTTTTCTTTTTCTAAATTTTCAAGGCAGATAGTGATTCGATTAAAAATGCAGAGAAAGTTCATCATTAAAAATTTCTAACTATTGAAATTTTCGAAGATATGCAGTCAGTTTCAACCATGCCAATATCTGAGTCTTCCTACGTATAAGCTGATCACTGCAAGAAGCGTCATAAAACAGCCTAATATCCACAAAGCATATGAAAGAAGAGAACGTTGCGGAGCGGTCCTTAGCAGGTGTCATAAAAACTACCAAACAGATTCGGAACCCGCCCCTTTGTGAAACGATTTTCGTTCGAGAGAAAAGGTAGAAGCGGGATGAGAACAACTTCGTTCATGGAAATTTGGCCTGAACTCTCACCAACGGGAAGGCCAAGAAATCTCTCCCAGGAAGGGAAGGAACGTACTATTCCGGAAGTCAACAACGAGCAACAAAATCCTGATAACATCCCGAGTAGTCGAGGTCATGCTGTGATCTCGTTGCTCGTTCGTTTACTGAAGCTCAAAGAAAATGGTTGCGATAACGAGCATTTTCTTCACTGACAAAACGATCGAAATTTTAAGGAGCGTTTCAGAATTGCGGTTTGCTCTTGGAAAAGAAATCACAGCTTTTGCCTAGAATTCAATTTTTAATCGATATTAGTGAAGAGTAAAACTCATGAATTATTCATAGTGATTAACATATTTCGTCTGAGAATTATTGTTAACAGGTTTGAGGGGAGCATAATGGCAGAACGATGATGCTGAACGTAGGGAAAATTACGATGAAATTTGATATTCAACAGTATCAGATGGTCTAAAAAAAGCATCGTTGAAATTGCTCACCAATAACTGATCAGGCAATTTTCAAATTGCAATTCATTACCGGAAAAAAAATCAAAGCTTTTCAATCACAGCTAGTTTCTAATTAACGCTAGCTAACAATTAAAAGCCAGAATTGTTCACGACGAAGATTTCCGGCAGCTTAAAAATTAACGCAGCTGAGAAATTGTCGTGAAATGTGGGAATGACTATTAAAAACCATTAGGAATGTCATATAAGAAGGTCAAACATGAAGTTGAGCAGCAGTTTGTGTGGCACAGCTAGATATTGTTGATACATTTTAAGAATCGAAAAATACAGGTGGGGATAACAGTGGAAGTACTATTACGATGCCAACAGTTGAGGAGATTCGATCTAGTCTGATCTCCGATTTTCAGCAATCGTTGAGTTCTAGGACACGTGGTATTGTTGCAGAAGATCTTAAGACGGTTACTGCCAAAATGGAAACATAGTCGAACGTAATTAGGAAAAAAATTAGGTATAAGTCTTCTGTTGACGTTGCGTGGACTTGAAAAAATTTGCGTGGCTTGGTGGTCCGTATGTGGGCGGTCAGCAGCTCTGTGGTAGGGCTCCCGCTTCGTATGCGCCAAGAGGTGGATTCGGTTCCCTGCTGCTTCCCCGACGGATCGCCAACAGGCTGACCACCAGGCGTTCCGAAACTGGTCAAAACAATTATGCGTGGGCATGGTTGTTGATCTGCATCGATACGGGAATCGATAATCGATGAAATTACAGCTTCCTTTGCATCCCTTTGCAATCAGTTTGTGAACGATTATATGAGAATCGATAATAAGAAAGAATTCTCTATGTATCTTATAGGATCAGCTTCTTATACGAATAGTAACAAAAGATATGGGAACAGAATTATGAAGATTATTATTTCTTTCGCCAAGAATTTACCTATAGTCATATCCATCTGGAATTCTTGCCTAAGAATCTTTTGATAGTTTAAATTTCTTTCGAATAATCTTGTCGTTTCCAGGTTCACTATACTGGGAAATGACGAGAACTGCCCTATTTGTTGCATTCCTTCTTTACGGTTTTGCGGTCGTAGCTCCACATTCATTAAAGGAATGCAGTAAGTTGTTTTTCTTGTTATTCAGCATACAAAAAAGAACTCTGATAGTGCAATTGGAGAGTAATTTTCGAAATTGTCTCTTCTTTTGGCTTATATAGAGTTGAAAACACGCGCAGCAACACAATCCTCTGCACAACCCTTTACTGATGTTTTGCATTAGCGTGAAAAGTATAACCATAATTCATTTTTCAAGCCAGCGTTACCATTTCCAAAAACAGGACATTACTAGGCGGTTAACGCAAATGTCATGACGAAATAGGCTAAAAAACGAGATGTTTTTAATTGGCATTTGATCGTACAGCTTAAGCTTAAGGACTGTGGAAGAAAGAAATCGTAAAACGGTCCAGGCGAACGTAGTTAAGAAAACAGAAGGTGACCGACCAACTAGGTTTTATTGGATCCAGTGTTTTGGATAAAATAAAAGCTCTTTTCGATCTCCTGTGACGCCAGCCTGGACGGCTGAGGTAAAAAGAAATCGGAAACGTAGAGCGAATTTCACATGTGTAACATATGCGACGAAGCATGACACCTGTGAAGGTGGCACAGGGTTGTCATGCATGCATTACAAGTAAGCGAACAAATGTTTGACTCTTTCGCTTCTTTACTTTTTCAGAAGAAAAATAATCATATGTCGTATTGTTAAATTTTCGGTAGATAATTCAGAAGATAATTAATTTATTGAGTCACATATTCTAAAATTTGTATGTTTTGTTTGCTGTCTGAGTGGTTTTGCTTCTCGTATGAACACACATGTGTGCAACTCATTCTCTTACCATTCGTCGCTCATTACTTTCGATTCCTTCATGTACATAGGTGCAGTTCACAAAAAGTTAGGTCCTACAGCTGCATTTGGTTACTGTTCTGTTGTATATCTCCCTGCCGCGTGCAGTTTCCCTTACTCATATAAAGAAGGACTATTCTTCTTCTTCTTTCTTCTTTCTTCTTTTCCCTTTCTTCCTTCCTCTTTCCTCTTTCCTCTCCTCTCTTTCCTCCTCCCTCTCTCCTATTTCCTCTTTTTCTCTTTCCTCTTTTTCTCTTTCCTCCTTCTTTTTTCCTCATTTCTCCTTCCTCTTCTCCTGTTTCCTCCCTTTCTCTTTCCCCTTCCTTTTTTCTCTGTCTTCTCTCCACTTTCCTCTTTCTTCCCTCCCCCTTCCACTTCCCTTCTTCCCCTTTCCTTTTTCCTCTTTCGTCTTTCCTCTCTCCTCCCTTTTTCCTCTTTCGCCTTTCTTCTTTCTTCTTCCGTCTTTCCTCTTCTTTTTCTTGCAGGTGGTAAGGGTGTTTTATGAAATGAAAACTGCGATATAAATCTCGGAGAACTCTGAATTGCTCCATTTGATTTTACTGTAAAGCCAATGTTCAATAGAACGGTTGGAGGATGAGCTCGGTTAAAAAAATTTATTACTTCGTTTTATGCTAATCGCAGTAAACGTCAAATAAAAAAAAACAAGTAGTCAGGTGAGGTTCATGGAGATGAGGTCACAAATCTTGAAAGAAAGTAATTTTTCAGGTGGCAATTGCAGTTTCGTTGTTACAACTGCAGAAAAGGATTTGCGAGATTTATTGCGCAGAGTCGATGATGATTTTGTTCAGAATCAGCGTTCAAACGAAAACGGCGTTGGAGGAGTCGTTGCAATCCTGACATTAACGAACGAAGCGGTTGCTAAGGCCGTGCAGAAGAGATCTAAAAGTGAGACTACATTTGCGCTTGGTCACTATCTCAAATTGCATTTCATACTTCACATATTCCATGCTTTTCTCTCTCCCCCTCCCCTTCTGGCGAAAAGCACTTTGCACCGTATCTCTTTGTAACATGATGTTTGTAAACTTTTAAATTTTTTTACTGCCTTCGGTGAATGGCGTACTCACACGCAGGTGGGCATTCCTTTTAAATTCCTTATCCTTTGCCGTATTTTCTTCTGTTAATTGCGCTTTTTTCGCATTATCTTCCACTTTTTCCCCTGCACCTCTTCCGCTGCCTTCGTTTTCATCACTACCATATCGCTTCTGATTATTTTTTTTTCTCCTTCTCAAGCATACGACCAAAAGAATGCTTGCGGTGGCATACACAATAATCTCGACTTTTTAGCGTTGGCCAACAGACAAAAGGTTGACAGAACAGTAGGGCGATCCCAAAGATCCGCTGTCTTCGTCAAAGCAAAGCACTAGTAAGCTATAAGCATAAAGCGCTCCTTATGAGCGAATGAATCATTCGAGGCATGCATAATCTGGTTATTCTCATAAGATTTCCATAGAAAGAGTTTTTTTTCTGTGCATATGATTGCATCTTGCTTTTGAATTTAAATGGAAAGTCTTGTTCAGCCTCTTTCTCTGCTTTTCTCATAATATACTCTCATTTCAGGAAATGCCGGCTCCGCTGTAGTGAAACAATCCAAGGTGGAGAGAGTGTCAGTAGCGGCAATGTACAAAATAAGAGCAAGTAAATGTGCTTTTTATGTTTCTAATTATGAAAAGAAAGGCAGAGGGTTAGAGGGATGGCAGCTGCTTTGCGAAATGGTTCGAAGAAAAAAGTTTTTGATAAAAGCAAAGCGTTGACTAGAAGTGGACGAAAAAATTTTCCAGTGGTAGCCAAACACATTCGCAAGCAAGCGTATAATGATGGCTATTGAGGATCGAAACTGTTAGCGATTGCAGCAGATTACTGTATAGATTACTGTACATGCTAATGTCTTGCAGTGGTAAAGAAGAATTGCACAATCGAACCGAACGTCTCTCGTCATTACTTCCATGCCATTAAAAACGATCGTGGTGCAATCCTTTACTCGTTTATACCAGTAAGTAATTTATTACTCATTAGAGTATAGCCACAAGGCACTTTTCTCGTTGCGTATGGTAGACGAAGGATGGTATCATAAACCTCCTCAGATAAGAAGTTCCATCACAAATATATTTCTTTTCGAATAATACATTAATAACTTGTGGAAGGAGAATAAACACGCAATGTTTTGGTTCATTTAAACACAAGATGTTTTGGTTTAGGATCGGTTGATTCATTGGATATACTGCAAAACATGAAAGCAGTACTGAATACCTTGGCAGATGTTGACAATTCCTGCGAAGAGGAACTATTGTAACGATTTCGAAACAAACCTCTACCTATTTCTAATTTTTTGCGTTATAAATTCGAAAATTTTTTCAAACACCCGTTCAGATTCCATTTCGGAATAAAAACGCTAATGCGGTTGACATTGTAGCGCATTCACCGTTAAACTTGTATTGCTCACGTATTTCCTTTTTTTTTTCATTTGCTACAGCAAGTTTTTTGATTTAGTTCCCCTAATATTCACCTCTACTTTGCTTATCCTATTGTTGGCAGGCAAAGTTTACTCTAACCATTCTCGTACAAGTTGCTTTTTTCGTTTGCACTTTGTGATTTCACATTTGATCCATAATTTTGTCGGCGAAATTTTGACAGAATCAAGCATTCATTACGAAATTCGTGTCATTCACGCTGCTTACAGATGCCTCGCGAAGAGTACGAACGACAAGGTTATGAACGGACCCAAAAGTTTGTTTTGTTCCGTTCTCGTCTATGTATTAGACATCTTTTACAAAATGCTTTAGCCGAACTCTTATGCATCACCGTAATTTGCATTTCGCAAACGTCAGTGCAGCGGCACGTTTCGTTTTCATGGAAGGAATGGAAAGTTTAAATAAGCAGCGATACTCGAACCTTGATGTTTTGAGCATCGAACGTTGACGGTTTCTTCTACGGCGTCAACACAATTACGGTACGGAATCGTAGATGTGAAAAAAAAACCATACCCATAAAAGTTATTATAAAGTGTCATTGTAGATCGACGTATTACATGCGCAGAAATATGTGCAGTGCTCTGTGTACGGGAACGCATGTGGTTAGCGTGCGGCATCATTCTGAGATCGAACCACTTCGTCGTACGATACTTTGCCATTTTCATCGAAATTTTTTATCATTTTTTCAATGGGCTAATACGCCCGAATAAATGTATAGGCACGGACCCTAGACGGCCGAATAAATGTATGGGCACGGACCCTAGATGCCCGAATAAATGTATGGGCACGGACCCTAGACGCTCGAATAAATGTATGGGCACGGACCCTAGGCGCGCGAATAAATGTATGGGCACGGACCCTAGACGCGCGAATAAATATATAGGCACGGACCCTAGATGGCACGTGCCCATACATTTATTCGGGCGTATTAACCGTGCCCAAACGCGCCCAAATCGTGCCCAAACCCTAGAAAAATCCATTAAGATGCTGATTTCAGATGGGCAAATTGTAGTAACTTCAGTTGCTTACGGAAACAGTTCAATATGAGATCAAAATGAATACGTTAGGAGAAGTTGTATAAAATGACACATTCATAGGAAGACTGAACTGGAAATGCAAAGAAAGTTCGACAGCGGGAGAGGGGACGAGGTTTTGCTTGCTTTGACCTTGGTTCACGAAGGTTCAGATAATTGCATTTCTCAGCGACACCTCAGAATGTCGCCTCAGAAGGCTAGAAAGTCCTGAATTGAAAATCTTTTTTAAATTTAGAACTTTCTAGTTTTTAGAATTTTTAGAAATTTTGAAATTTAGTACGTAGAACACTGCTTCAATAATCTGACACTGTTTTGGTGTTCCGGACACACACTCCTTACAACATTCTTTTATGGTGCTTTTTATATTGTTTTCAAGACGATTTTATTCCATTCATGGAAATTTCATGTTTTCCAAACATTTCTGTGTATTTTATATAAAAACGTTGAAATTCTAAACGTGGTCTTTTTTCACATTTTCCATAGTGAGGCGACATTAAGCCTAAATTCATTCAGTGAGCTTATGAATACCGTTTTCCAAAACAGCGTCACTATTCGCGAAGCCATTGACAACTTCTTAGACGGAAGGCGGAGAACTGTCAGTATTCTCAGCATATTTTGACACGCATGGAGCTCATAACATCTCTCCCTTTCAAGACGTTTAGCTTTAAATGAGCCAATACGTGCAATGATGTGCTATCTGTTCATCAGTGCCAAGGTGTGGCCAGCGCACATCGAACGTCAGCAAGATCCCTTGCAGAAATTTTCAATGCATACAATATACAAGTACCGCCAGTTGATCCCAAATTGCGTCAGTTCAATGTGGGATTTTGGTTCCAACCCAACGGTACCTCGAAGTGGGATGACGACACTCCATACAGCAAGGAACTACTGCCCGGATTTCCATTAAATATGCCTCAATTGACTGAATACTCATGTGTCAATCTCGATATCAAGACCGGTAACTTGTTTTCGTTGGAAAGTGACCATTTAGATCTGAGAGCAATTTCATTCAATGCCTTAAAATGCAATATATTTGTTCAACACGTGTGCCCATTAAGCGAATTTAACAGCCCAAAATTTCTTTTTCAAATTGTAAATGACTGAAGTTCTTTTTAAAATATACTTTATATGGAAATATGAAAACCGTAGAAGTTTCTATGCACAAGGCAAACGACTAAGTCGTTTAAAAGTAGGACGTTTACATATTTTTGGTTGAAATTACTCTTGAGTTTGTGATGTTTGCAAAAAAAGCAATTGTTTTATGAAATAAACTTTCCAAAAGTATTTCAGCTTCTCCATCCAATTCAGTAATTCTCACTTGATAAAGAGGTATCTTAGAAGTATTTCATAGAAAAGCTCACTGCAAGATCACATGAAACGATAATGATTGCTTTACAACGTGCTGTATCAAAACTCTGAAAATTTCTAGAATCGAGGCAGATGATTGCTAAAGGCCACAGTGTTTCAGGTAAACCGGTTATGGGCGACTGCGCTCTTCTGTATGATGTAGTAGTATGCGAGCAACGCTGTGTAAGTCTGGGCTATCTTACGGGAACATTCGCTGCATAGAAATTTTCCCCTAATCTCGTTTTGATGCTCCCATATTCAGTCGTTTGCAATGAAAGGGTCTGTTTTTTGATTCTCCGTGGCACTAGCCAGCTGACAGCGTTTCGATTTCAAAGGATGATCGAAATTCCCTGTGAAATGTCCGTCCTATGGTCTGTTCTTTATTCAGCGAATTTATTCCTTTCATATCTTTGCTTGTTGTCTGGCCATAGCATGACATTAGCTTATGATTGCCTATGTCGTATGAACCTGAGATCGTTCAACCATTCAGCTGAGAAGAGGGAAGGTGTGTTTGGGGAGAGGGGGGGGGAAGGGGAGGTACGGCGTAGAGCAGATTTTTTGCGAGAGATCAAAACGTCGGCGGAAGGTCAGAATATAGCGGAAATTTTGCTGGTTGGTGAAAATCTCAGCGGCAGATCGAAACGTTGCTTTGGATCAAGATTTCATATATCATCATCGAAACCCGTCAGCAACTTTTGGATAAGGGTTCATTGGGCGCATCATACGAAACGCTAAACTATCAATGGTTGAAATCCATACGGGATATAGCACGCATAAATTGTTATGAGATAAATCGAATTTGACGATCGCATGAAAATCACTCTCATTTTTGACGCATCCAACTCATCATACCCGAAATTTCGCACAATAATTTTCACATTTTTCATAAACAGTCTTCATGAATCCCCCATATAATACTCCAAAATCTGCTGCAATGAACTACTGGTTCGTGGTAAAACCCAAGTGTGGAGGTACGGTTTATTACTACAATTCGGCATATTTTCTGCTAAAATGAGGGATACCTGTGTTTTATGGAGACCAGAATCTGTAAATTTACTCAAGTGCCATCTGAGTTGCACTAACTTGGATTTCATGAACCATGCTTTTTTTAGGTTTCTGGCAATTCCTCTGCACACTTTCAGAATACATCTCGATGACCGTTCGACTTAATTGGACTATGAAGAAATTGATACTTCATCGACTAACCGTTGTCGACTTACATATTGGTAGCTCCTACGCATTGGAAAGGCCAATGGGCTGGTATATGAGCGATCCCCGATCTGAGCTCCCACCCCCCTTCCCCTCCCCACATCACTAACTGCTCCTTGGGTGCTATTCTTGGCGAGTCTCACCTCCCCGATACAACAACTGTTGTTTCATTTCACCGATTCATCCGTGAGAAATTTTTTAGCTTCCCACTCACGCATCAAAAACACCATCCCTACGCTACTCGACAACTTTTACGCCTCACCATTTCTCGCACAAGCTCCACATATAATTGTGATTAGCACAACAAGTGTAATAACAATATTTACAAACCATAAGTTCCAGGGCTGATCGAAATGATGGCAGTAGACAAAAAGGACGTCGATCAAAATTTTAGCGGCAGATCAAAACGTTGTTATCGGTCAAAATTTTGGCGGTAGATCAGGACGTTGGCGTTGATCAAAAATTTAGCGGCAGATCAAAACGTTGTTATCGGTCAAAACTTTGGCGGTAGATCAAGACGTTGGCGTAGATCAAAACTTTTGCGGCAGATCGAAACGTTGTTATCGGTCAAAATTTCAGCGACAGATCAAGACATTGGCGTAGATCAAAATTTTAGCGGCAGATCAAAACGTTGCTTTCCGTCGAAATTTTCGCAATAGACGAAAACGGCGTAGAGCAGATTTTTTGCGAGAGATCAAAACGTCGGCGGAAGGTCAGAATATAGCGGAAATTTTGCTGGTTGGTGAAAATCTCAGCGGCAGATCGAAACGTTGCTTTGGATCAAGATTTCATATATCATCATCGAAACCCGTCAGCAACTTTTGGATAAGGGTTCATTGGGCGCATCATACGAAACGCTAAACTATCAATGGTTGAAATCCATACGGGATATAGCACGCATAAATTGTTATGAGATAAATCGAATTTGACGATCGCATGAAAATCACTCTCATTATGATGGCAGTAGACAAAAAGGACGTCGATCAAAATTTTAGCGGCAGATCAAAACGTTGTTTTCGGTCAAAATTTTCGCGGTAGATCAAGACGTGGCGTAGATCAAAATTTTGGCGGTAGATCAAGGCGTTGGCGTAGATCAAAACTTTTGCGGCAGATCGAAACGTTGTTATCGGTCAAAATTTCAGCGACAGATCAAGACATTGGCGTAGATCAAAATTTTAGCGGCAGATCAAAACGTTGTTTTCGGTCAAAATTTTCGCGGTAGATCAAGACGTGGCGTAGATCAAAATTTTGGCGGCAGATCAAAATGTAGTTTTCGGTCAAAATTTTTGCGGTAGATCAAGACGTTGGCGTAGATCAAAATTTTGGCGGCAGATCAAAGTGTTACTCTCGGTCAGAATTTTTGCAGTACATGAAAACAGCGTAGATCAGAATTTTGGTGGAATTTATTGAGTGGAAATCGGCGAAGATTAGGGTCATATCTAACTAATAGTGCAGGCAGCGAACGAGAACCAGCCAACTTTCGGCCTATCAATCTTCATTCTTGCGTTCCCAAACGCTGTGAGCGTTGCATAACTCACAAATCTGTCAAGCACTTGAACCTGTCCTGCCCAATTGCGGCGTACATTTCGCGGTAGATAGTCCGTCACAAACGCCCTTGCGGAGATATGTGGAGAAGTCTTCATCAGCGAGAAGAACATTATTCTAACCTGTGTTGTGCAGTTTGATGTCCAGAAAGCGTACAGTACTATGAGCTCATATGTGCTCCTCTAGAAAATACTGGACAGGGTAAATCCAGAGAGCAAGCTGATAAAGCAAGCTAATAATGCTCTTTGAAGGCTACTTGCTAAAGAGAGGAATAAGAACTCTTGGTAAGGAGGAGACTTCAAAAGCGAAGTAGTTTCTTCTAGGCATCTTGCAGGGATGCATACCGTCGCCTTTGCCTTTAGGCATGACTGAACGAAGCAAAGAGCCGAACGTGATGAGATTGGTAAAAGGAGATATAGAAAAAATCATGAAATAACTGACAGTGCGCTAGAGATGAAATAAGTGAGTCGAAAACAGTCGCCGCAAGGTTTGGAAGATCGTGAAGTAAAAAACATTTAGTTAGTGGGGCAATTCTGAAGGTTTGCGGATAATAAATATCGCAAAAATAAGCCTTACGCCAAGTGGAAGACTCCTTTCGAGCAACGGAAGGAATTGCAAAAGGAACCGGCAGCGAGACTGCGACGTGACGTCGATTACTCGGAACACTTTCAGGATTTTGTTCCTCGTTGATGAGTTCTGGGATAGTTTCCTCGTCGGTGAGTTCCGGAATAGTGTGCTGCGACCGCCTTCTTACCCTGCTGGGATCGATTTCTCGACTTTCACATAGGCATGCACTTCTGGCAAATTTTGTCGAACGAAGTTGTTCACTTCCCCCTCTTTCCGTTCTCTCTCCCCCCATTCCACCCACCCACCCCCATTCACGAGGATAATGTCATACAGGGGGGCTGGTTCCGGATTTCTTTGGTAGTTTTTGTGTTAGCTATAAACTCGCATCTAAGCTTTCTTTCCGTCCACTTCCTTCACGAATATACTGTTGTGTTAAAGCATTTCATGCAGTGATCAGCTTGCACACGGGAGTCCTAGATGGTTGAAACTGCCTTCACACCATTGAAAATTTCACTGCCAAAAAAATGTTAAGCTTTTTTTCTCACTCACTTTGTCGGCGACGAGTACTTGCCTTCAAATCTTCTTGACTCTTTTCAGAGTGTTTTCCATTAATAATATAAGCGAATATAGTTTTACGAAATATTACGATCAACGGTCGAAATGTCAAGCCATATTGGCTCATCCGTTCCTTGACTAAGCTGGAAATGATGAACTGTTCAATATGGGTGCCTTCGTAATAGAAATACTCGATGTGAGCCAACAAGAGCGAGAACGGGTTCTGCAGCGTATTGTTGTGCGGATAACTAAAATGCTACAAGTTGCAGAGGTATACTCCGAGGCATATTCTACCTCTGTTCCGTGCAACGAAATACAACAAGCTTTAAACATGGTCGTCTGAAATGGGACAGGAAAGCTAACCGAGGGATTCGACATGTACTTCTGATTCAAACGGTCGTACTGGTTAGCACATTCCTATAGCTAAAAGCACGAATGTGTTCCATAGCAAGTCGGAAACATAAGGCGCATGCCGTTTGCGTAAGACCGTAAGAGGCAAAGAATTTTAATATGTATAAAAGAGGACCCATAAGATGGCATGAGTAGCATTTTCCGGATCATATATGCCAAGGTTCGTCGAGGGTATGGCTTTCAAAGTTCGCTACTTAGGTTGTTTTTTTTTTCAAAACGCGTTATTGCTGATCTCTGTAACGAATATAATGAAAAAGTTGAACAAAATTGTGAGCCATACTTAGAAACTTTCCGTTATGCAACAAACGAACATTTTTCATTTCCATGATTGCTCGTATTAATATGGAACAGAATAGTGTTTATTAATGTTCTCGTTCCAGAAAGATTCCTGAGTATCAAGCAAGGTTAGCAAGATATATTTCGATGCTTACTTTCCCCCAGTCTTTACCTGATTTCGATGAATGCTTGATTGATTTTAAGAAACCTAGAACAGTCCATGAATGACTCAGGAAAACCGGCATTATCATCATACCGTTTGGGCGTTTATGACGGCACTAGGTCATAACGCAAGATGTTCGCAATGTGTTTGTAGTTGCGATGCTGAACTTCTTATGCATGACGCAAACACTTGGGAGAAAACATGAGACAAGTATCTGACGTTTTCGATTTCGAATGGCTGCGTACTCAATAATATCAGAGCGTCTTAATATATGTCAGCGACAAGTTTAAGACGCTTTCAGTGAACTACTACGACGTCGTTATTGTTATAGGACAATGGCGAAACTTTTCTGAAATTTATAAAATCTTCCTGATATGTGTTTTGAATTTTCCCGATTTATACATCTTCATACTTATTCTTCGGTTATTAAAACGAAGAGGCATGGCTAGTTGCAAGAAACTCACGCCCTGCTCATCAAAATAAGCAGCAGATTTCTAGGACCTAATTTATGAAATCCCATGAGATAGTCTTTTTTTGAAAACAAAGTCTTTTTTCCAAAATAACCACGCCTTACATTAGCTTCGCTTTAGCTTTCTGTTTCTGTATTTTCAAGCGAAATTCCTATAGTTAGAATTGCACCAACTGCCTGGTACTCTTCCGTATCACTTTGTCAAGCAACACTCAGTTTTGCGAACAAAAAGATAAAACGAACAGCAGTGTCTATCGTCGGCAGCGGTTATACGTACTACCACTCCATGATAAATGCCAAAGGAAGGCTTAGAATTTCCCATGATTGTCTATCGGAAATATCTACACAAATTTGTTAATAGAAAGAAATTTTAAAAATTGAAACACTTATCAAAAGCGGTATAAAAATCAAAACAATCGCCACTGACGAAATTTATCAGTGTTAATGGCAAGAAAAATTGCAGGGAAAATTAAACTTCCTTAGTACCAAAAGACATGGAAAAAAAAGGTGAAAGGACTCGCAAATAGTGGTTTCGACTGCATCCGTTTTCTTCGATGACAAAACAAGCACGATTTTCGTGAGCGTCTATGAATTTCATTTTGTGTTTCGACAAAAAGCACAGCATTTTGCTTAGAATTAATTTTTTAATTGACATTGGTGGAAAATAATGCGCATGAATTATTCATAGTGATTAACATAGTTCGTTTGAGAAATAGCGTTAACAGGTTTGGGGGAAGCATAACGGCAGAACGATGATGCTGAACGTAGAAAAAATTAAGATGAAATTTAATATTCAGCAGTAACAGATGGTCTAAAAAAATGAACTGGTGAAAATTGCTCGAAAATAATTGTTCAGGTAACTTCCAATTTTATTTCTTTTTTTTGGTAAATAAACCAAACCTTCTCGATCAGAACTAAATTTTAAGTGACACCAGCTGACATTAAAATGCCCGAATTATTCACAGCGAATAATTTGCTATGTCTGAAAATTCACATTAAAGAGAATGAAATGTCGCCAAACGTGAGAATGAATATTAGCCATCATTGAGAAAATCATATAAGAATGCAAAAAGCTGAACAATAGTTTATTTGGCACAGCCAAACGTTCAGGTAGGCTTATTTGTTCTAAATAGATCTTATAGGTCCTTATAGGTTCCGCACAAGAGGTAGATGACGAGATTCGATTTTGGCTGTTCTCGGGTTTCGGTAAATGTTAAATTCAAAGACACGCAGGATTGTTGCACACGATCTTAAGACCATGACTGCCGATCTGAAAACATCGGTCCGATCTGAAAACAAATAAAATTTCTTATCTGGCGTTATGCGAAGGTTAGAAAAATTTAGTGTGGTAATCAGTTTGAAAATGATTCAATGAAAACCAATAACAAGGGAATATTAATTTGGCATCTTATAAGACCAGCTTAAAAGATGCACGAATATGTGATTAGTATGCGATTAGTAACAAAAAAGAGTGAAAATAAAATTATGAGGATTTTTTAGTTGATCCATCTAATGTTCTCTCATAGTAGTTTCTAGCAGTTGCCGCAACTTCTATCCGTCTAGATGTTTTCCCGGGCAATCTTTGGCTAGATTAAATTTCCTAAAATAATCTCATCTTTTCTAGGCTAAACACACTGGAAAATGACGAAAGCTACGCTGTTTGTGGCGTTACTGCTTTGCAGTTTTGTGATCGCAGCTGTAAGAGCAGCCATTTGTGGTACGTTATTTCTGTGTTTTTCCAAGCGATGATAAAGTCGGATGCTGGAATTGGAGAGGAACTTTTGAAATCGGTCCCTCTTTTTATGCAAACAAAATAGAAGTGCAGCAAAAAAAAAAGCCTCCGCATTAGCATCTTACTGATATTTTGCATAAGTATAAAAAGCATTACCATAAAATATTGGAGAAGTCAATGTTAGCAATCCCGGAGTCAGACCACTCTCAAGGATTGTTATAGTTGTCTTTACGAAACAGGCAATAAAGGGGGATGATTTCGTTCATTTGATGCTTGATGGCGTCGCATGTTTTATATGAAAAATGAGCATGCTCTAACTTATAGGGAAGCTTATATAACCCGCTGTGATGTTACTTCAAAAGCAATATTAAAGAGGACGATAGAAGTTGATTTCGCTTAGAACTATTCGCTCTATTCGCTTAATGTGGATCATAGGAACTTTAAAAAGGAAAAAAATCAAAGCAAATCAAACAGCTCGATGAGCTGATTTTGATTTGATGTAAAATATTTTGAAATAAAAAGCTTCCAGATGTCGACATTATGCCTGTTGGGTCTGTGGAAGACAGATTACGAGATGCCTTGCACGAACTGGACGACTATATACAACGTCAACGTCCAAAAAATGAACTTGACAAACAAAATCTGAATATGCTCTCACAACTGAGGACAAAGGCTACTAAACTACTTCGAATTTGCGAAAAAAGTAAGACTGCATTTGCATATGGTCACAATCTCAGATTGCATTCCACACTTTACCGTTCTCCTGCTGTTCTCTTCCCTCCCCTAGTACAATTTCAATCACGTTGTTAATTTTTTTCATAATATACTTCTTCCTATTACAGCAATTACAAATCTTTAATTTTTTCGTGGCGTGCGGCGGATGGTAGAACCCAGAGCAAGTTACCTTTCATTTTTAACTTACTTTTCCTCTTCCATATTTTCTTCCCTTAATTGCCTTATAGTAATATTCCTTTCCCCCTCTCCCTCCTTCTACTATATTCTTTTTTATCAGCCCCATATCGCTTTTGATTAAGTTTTTTCCAAATTCTCAGCAATACGGACCGAAGAATGTTTGGCAGATCCATGCACAATCATTTCGGCTTTTTAGAAACTGTTGTCGACTAACAGTCACGAGGCTGAGCAAAACAGAAGAGCCATCGGAAGTATCTTGTCTTCGTCAGAGCAAAGCACTGAAAACATAAAGCGCACCTTAACGGCGAATAACTTATTCAACGAATACTTCCATCAAATATTTTCATTATGAATATTCCCATACCTTTTCCACATAAGGGAGTTTTTTTGTTGCATTTGACCGCTCAGCATCCGCTCTAGATAGGAGAATAGAAATCTCAACGAAAACGGAATTGTCACGGAGAGTAGAATTCTCAAAGCTGTTAACTACCGCCTTCCGATTGACTGTTCAACCCAAGGGCAAAGTCTAACATAAACGGCTAAATATGATGCTCCCTCGTCACAAAACACCATCTATTAGAAAAGATTATAAGTAAACATCGCAAAAATGTAGATTGCGAGCGAACGAGCATCAGTGCATTTTGTTTTAGCTTTTACTTAAACCCTTGCTCAGTGTCTTTCGCTGTTTTTCTCATAATCTACTTTGATTTCAGAAAATGTTGGCTATCCACTAACAGAAGATTCCAAGGACAAGAGGCTGACAATGTACCAATTAAAAGAAAGTAAATGATCTTTTTTAAATTAATGAATATGAAATTTTAAAAGAATGTAAGCTTTAGTGATAAGTACAACTGATTTCGAAATTTGTTCGAAGAAGAGCTTGTAAAAAAAGAAATCACTTTTCACGGAAATTTTAAGAACAAAATTCCTCAAAAGCGGCCAGAAACATCAGTCAGTAAGCAATCGTATAACCTCAAAACAAAAGAATTCCTGAACCATACACCTTTTTATAAACATACACGAAACGGCTAAAGATGCGGCGGTTTCTCATCTATTAATTGGTTTACCTTACAAGCAAAAATAGATAGTTTTTGAGAAGTGCAAATGCTAGCAATTTATCCCATTACTCGATGGATCGAGCATGTTAATACGTTTCCAGTGATACAGAAGGACTGCACAATCGAACCGAATACATCTTATCACCACTTCCATGCCGTTAGAAACAAACGTGGTGCTGTCCTATACACGTTTGTACCCGTAAGTTCAGCACTTATCGCTCATCGAAGCATAACCACTTGGCATTTATTTTGTTTCACAGATTTCAAAAAAAAGTTTAATCTCGAAAAAAACGTCATATTGTGCAAAGAGGATAAAAATCCTGCAAACACGGAATGTTATGGTCCACCGATGGGTACGCTGCAAAACACAAACGCAGTTGTACTTTGCCGACATTCAGTAATACTAATAAGAGGAACTAGTGTAGCGAATTCGAAACAAATCTCAATCTACTTTGCAATTTTTACTGTTTAAATATCGAATATTTTTTCTCAATGTTTCTGTTCGGATTCTATTTCGGCAAGAAAACGCTAATGTGGTTGATAGTGTAGCGCATTCATCGTGAATCGTGGGTTGCTTGCAAATTCTGCTATATTTTTATTCATAGCTAAAAAACTTCTACACAAGTAAGCCAATAATAACGTCTATTTCATTTGTTCTATTGCTGGCAAGCAAGTTCCACTCTAGGCCATTACAGCACAACTTGATTTTCGTTCACAGTCTGTGATTTGAAACTCGCCTTATAACATTGTGACCGAAATTTTGGCCTAACGGAACCTTCAAAACGAAATTTCTAGCAATCACTCTGCTTACAGATGCCGCGCGAAGCGTACAAACGACAAGGTTACAAATCGACGCAACAGTCTGTTTTTCCTTCTTCTCATGTTCTGTAAAATGCTATAGCCGAGCTCTCATGCATAGCCGTGAATTGCATTTTTAAATTACTCGTGCAACGACACGTTTTGCATTCATGAAAAGAGGGAAACGAAGAGAAAAGAAAACGCATCGGTATTCGAATCTTGATGTTTCGCAGGTCTAGCGTTGACGGATTCTACTATTACGGTAAGGAATGGTACACTTGAAAAATAAGGATATCCATAAGAGTCACGCCATTCAAAGTAACATTGTAGGTCGACGTACTACATGAGAAGAAACATGTGCAACGCGCTATGTCCCGGAACTTACGTCGCAAGCATTCACCATCCGTCTGAGATCAAAACCCTTCTAAGTATGTTACTTTGTGATTTTCATTACAATTTGTTATCAGTTAGTTGTGGGTAAACTCGCCGGAATAAACGTATGAGTATAGGAGTGAGACAACGGAAAACCTTATAAACTGCAGCAAAGTGTTGTTTTCAACTCAGGACATTGTAGTATTTTAGTTTACTAGACAAGAACTCTTCTTATTGAGCAGAACGTATTTGGTAGGACAAACTGTGTAGCGTGTCGGGTCCATAGGAGGACAAGACTGGAAATGCAATGAATATTCGATAGAGGGAGAGGGGTGGGTTTTTGCGAACTCCAATCTTGGTTAGCACCGGTTAGAATCAGTGCATTCTCCACCGACACTTTTCAAAAATCGTTGAAAGTAATGTCAATTCAGAAGATTAAAGAATTCAGAATTCTCGAATAACGTCTCCTCCTCGTCGCCGCTTCTGTAATGTGATAGTTTTTTTTCTCAAAGTTTCGGCCAAAACTCCTTTTTCCTCAGTAATGATTATTTTCAAAGTTCGGCATGGAATATTCTTCAAAGGTGCATATTATAATTTGTTTCCGCAATTTGATTTCACACACCGAAATTCTTAACCTGATCTCTTACAGAATTTCGACATTGCGGCGACATTACGCTTATATAGTTTCAGTGAGTGCAAGATTACCGTTTTCCAAAGCACAGTCGCTTTTCACAAAGATTACGGACAAATTCTCCAACAGAAGGGGAGCATCTGTCAGCATCCTTTGCATATTTTGTCGCGCATAGAGAATATAGCGTCAACCGAAGCTCTAGTGTTCTTGAAGCGTTTAGCTTTAAACGAACCAGAGTTTGCGATGATGTGCTCTATGTGGATATGTCCTGCGATTTGACGAGTGCATATTCAACGTGTTGAGATCCGCTTCCAGAAATTTTCAAGCAATACAATGCTCAAGTACCGCCAGCTGATCCTAAACTGCGTCAGTACAATGTGGGATTTTGGTTCCAACCGGACGGTAAGTCGAAGTGGGATGATGGCACTCCTTACAATCGACAAGTATGGCCGGGATTCCCAGAAAGCATGCCTGAGTTGACTGGATATTCATGCGTCAATCTCGACCCCGAAACTGGTAGGTTGTCATCGTTGCGATATCACCACTTAATTTCGAAAGAAATTTCGTTTAGTTCCTAAAAGTTCAACATATTTGTTTAACACACATCTGCAATGAGCGACTAGACAACCCATAATTTCGCTTGGCAATCGGAACTGAGTGAAGTCCGTTTTTTTCAACAAGCTTGTGCATGAAAATCGGCGAAATATCGGAAGTTTGCTTGGTGCACAAGGCACTCCTCTCGATCCCTTATAGGTAAACTACTTCTGCGTTTTTGATCTGAAATACTCCTGAGTTTGTCGCCTTTGTAAAAAAAACAGTTGTTTTATAAAACAGACCTTTGAAAGATGCAGCAGCGCTTCTACCCCTTTCATTTGTGCTCGTTTGATTAATAGGTTCTTCAGAGATACTGGTCACAAATGCTCATTGCAAAGATCACATGAAGTAGTAAGGATTGCCTTTGAACGTGCTATATCGAAGTTCTAAAGATTTCGGGGACGGAGTCAAACGCGAAACGGTACTATTTTTCAGGTAAACCGGTTTTGGGCGACTGCGCTCTTCCGTATGATGTAGTAGTATGCGAGCAACGATGCGTAAGTCTCAACAATATTAATCAACACTCGCTGCATAGAAATTTTCGTGTACTATCATTTGAAGGCTTCAATAAGTAGTCATTTCCAAGGAAGTGATCTGTTTTTTGGATTTCTTCATCTGATTATTCAGCTTATAGGGCTGATTTTGTGAAAGCGGATCGACATTCTTTGAGACGTGTCAGTGCTATGTTCTGCAATTTTTGTTAGTGAAGTTGTTCCGTCCATGGTTCACATTTTTCCACAACCATAGGATGACGCGAGCTTCGGTTGGGGGAGGGTGGTTGAAGATGATTCCACAGAATTTCGAAAGATGCTTTGCAAGAGCTTCCTGACTCAGAGGGAGAATCGAAATCTCTTCGGAGCTGTTTGGAAGGGTTTGGAAGGGGGAGAAAATTTGCCATTCAAAAAAGAGGATGGGAAAGAGGGGAGAAATGCCCTATTCAAAACCAGCAAGGCAAAAACTCCGTTGAGCTGGAGTCGTGTAGCTGTATTATTAATTGATTTATTGACTGATTTATTTGTTGATAGGATCATGCGCATAATTTTTTTCATTTTCAGGATGACTGCTAGCGGACTCGGTCAAGGTGTCCTGAAACCATCTACAATGTCTTCAAACCCTAATCCGCTTCAGAAGACAAAACTTGATAGAGAATCTGTTTTGCATTCCAGTAAATAAAACTCTTTCTCGGTCTCTTTCAGTCTTGTATGCTTTGAAACAGTACTTATGAGATCTTTCCAGGTTCAGACGTCGACGGCGCCCTTCACCTGAAACGCATATAAATACTGAGAATTTTACTCAATATAGTAGCGTCTCAGGCTTCGAAACACGCATGATAAATGGATTATATTCCATACAATCGGTGTTTTGTAGGCGCGAAAAGTGGCGGATGGAGAATGCCGTATCGAACCGGGACACAATCCATGAAAAAGAATGTTCAACCACGATCACCCCTCTTTCATAGGCGATACAAATTCGTCTCCAGAGCAGAGATCTTTACTCAACCAGCTAAGAAGCAGAAATCTAAAATACTATCTTCTTATACTACTGCGATTCGCAAAGAACTTTTTACGAAGCGTGGAGAAGATTCTAGTGGGCTGTGAGGAATAGCCAGGTTGTTAGGCGCGGTTCAGTTACCCCCCGAAGCCTAACAGGCGACGCTCTCGAAAGCAAGTCGGAGGGTCGAGTAGAGTAGGCAGGGTTTTAAATACCTCACTCTTGCCTCCACTCTCTCCTACCTCTGTTGCAGCTACTATCCCCAATGGCATCAAGGATTCTGGACTATCATGCATTTACTTCAGCGCTCAAAGCATAGTGAACAAGCTACAGTAATTAAAATTGTTAGCAGACACTGCAGCTCCCGACGTAACAATGTTTTCGGAAACTTGGCTAACTGGTCCATTCTTCGACTCCCTACTCTCCCTCTAATCCGCCTCCAACGTTTTCAGATGTGATAGCGTTCTAACAAAAAAGGAGGGAGGTGGTGGTGTAGCGATTCTTGTGCATCTTGGTCTTAGCATCGCGTTTTCTGAAAGCACACCCTTTCCCTCCGAGTGCGCGGTGCTCTGTGTTGACTTTGGCGGCCAGAAAGTGCTCCGTTTAACTGACGCTTATCGTCCTTCCTACTGTATATCTAATGAAACGGAAGAAGTTTTTGAGTTCATAGCTCAGTTGTGTTCGACGAACATGACATGTATTATTGTTGGAGATTTTAACGCGTTTTCAAGTGAGAACGGCGTTATACACCTTTCGGGTTCGTTTGAGGCATTCGTTCGCCTGTGCAGTTTACCGCAACTGATTAACTGCTCAACTCGTCAAGACGACATGCTCGACCTTGTCCTCTCAAATGATGTGATGTTTGTAAACGAAGCGCACTTAGGCGAAAACTTCTCCACAAGCGACCATGCAAGCATATATGTCGAGGTAATGGTTAAACCGCCAGTTTCTTCGCCTCCCAGCTACCGACATTTCAGAGTGGGTCAATGGGTTAAGGCAATGCTAAGCTCTAGGAATCGATTGGGATAGATATTTCTTTGAACGTTGCAACATTCAAAGACGCAATGTGTGCATGTTTCATCGGGTTGCTGAACGTTATTGTTGATCCTCGCGTCCCATTAGCAAAGGTAAAAACAACCACACCCATCCCTGCCCGAATATCTACAGCGAATGGCAGGCAAAAAACATTTTCTATGGCCGGATCGCCGCAAGCGAGGTAGGCAGGCTGCATTTTCAAAGTATGCTGAAGATTTCCATCAGGCTTATCGGCAGTTTGCAAAAAATCGAGAAAAGCGTTTTATATGTTCTGAGGATGTTGAGTCATTTAATAGGTACTTCGACGAAAAGTTAAATGTCCGGCAAGATCTAAGCGCTTCAAAAGATAAGAATTCGCGCTCTGTCGTAGATGATTTTCTCAAATGGGATATGCTCGCGGATATTTTCTGCCATATCTCTAAGAAAGAGGATAACTTCTTGCCAAAAATCCCATTTAAAAAAAACCAGCGACTGTCAGCAGTGAATATGAGTGTAGAATCTGTGAGGAACGACACTGATAAGTTGATCAACAAAATCTCGCATACTCCCGAATGAATCAATACTTTCTTATTTCATAAACACTATCGTAGTTCCACCGAATTTAATTTTGGAACAAGTATCTCCTATTGCTCATTTCCCTCCTCCTGGAAGACCGGTGTAATCGCCCTCTTGCTAAAGTAGACAACTCCTACCTGCGTTCAGAACTACCGCCCGATAAGTCTGACATCCTCAGTGTGCAAGGTAATGGAGATTATTGTCAAGGATAATTTACTTCAGCACCTCCTGAATAATAATCGAATTAACCTAGGCCAGTAGGGCTTCTCGTCAGGTCGATCAACTCTTTCCCAAAGAATAACCTCAATCTGTGACTGGATTAGTGTACTCGATGAGGAAAGTCAAACCGATGTATATATATATTGAAAATGTTAAGGCTTTCGACGCGGTCTGCTACAATAAGCTTCCGCACAAGCTAGAAGCCTACCGTACTCGTGGTTAACTTTTAAAGTGGCTAAGAAGCTTTGTGATAAGCGTCTTTCTCCCACTATCGCCATCCAATCAGCGGCGTTCCCCTGGGAAGTGTGCCTGGCCCATTGCTTTCCATATTATGGATCATTTATGAGTACGGTTTTCAAAATTCTCCGCATATGTTATTTTCTTTTTCTAAAATGTTATTACTGGTCCCTGCAACAATGCGTAAAGATCATGAAAAAGTTAAACGAAATTGTGAGCCAAGCGTAGAAATGCACCACCCGACACAGAGGAGCATTTTTCGCTATTATGGTCACAGGTGTTAAAATCGAACAGAACATGTGTTATAAATGTTCGTGCTCACAGAGAGCTTTCTGGATTAGAAAGCAAAGTCAGTAAAATATATTGTGAAGGTTACTTTCATGCAGTTTTACTTCATTACGATGTTTGCTTCATTGACTTTTCAACAAAACTAGAACGGCTGAAGAGCAATTCAGGAAAACCGGTATCATCACCTTACTGCTTGGGCATTTATGACCGCACTAAATCACAACGCAACATGCGCCCCATACGTTTGTCGTTGCGATGCTAAACGTTATTTGCACCAGGCAAACGTCAGTGACAAAATATAAGGCGCGCATGTCGCGTTCCCGATTATTTTCATGCAGGACTCCATAATTTTAGAACGTCCAAGTATATGGCAGCTGGAAGCTTAAAATGTTATCGCCAAACCCTTATTATATCGTTCTGTAACATGACAATGGCGAGGAGTCCTCTGAAATTTTTTTGAAATCTTGCTGATGTGTTTTGAATTTTCTGAACTGTTGCTGTTCGCCGCTATTCCTCAGCATTTCCACCGAAGAGTTATTACTCATTGAGAGAAATTACGCACTGCTCCTCAGTCTAAATAACAAACCTACAAGGCCTTCTTTAAGACCGATTTCGTCAAGTGGTATCTTTTCCCATAATAACCAACATGAGGCGTCACGCAAGTTTTGCAAGTTCTTCGTCGTATGCTGATGCTTCACTGCCCTAATTCACAATTACCACAACTGTACTCGCACGGCTTGCCTGCTGCGCTTTCCTATCTCTTTATGAAGGAATACGTCGCATTGCGAATAAAAATATCAAACAAGTAACAATCTCGTCTACACTTGGTGGCAATTATGTTTTCACTGTGCAATAAGCGTCAAAGGAAGGGCTCAGCAATTTTGATCGTTGTTTATCACAGATAAGTAAACGAAACTCGCTACCAGGAGGAAACTATAAAAGTTTGCAACAGTTATTAGAAACTCTTTAGCAACCAAAAACTTATCAGTGGCATCAGTTGCCAGAGATAAAGACAAAAAAGTATGTGGGGAAAGCTACGATTCATTATCAGTAAATGACAAGAAAAATGATAAAAGGGTTCACATGTAGTGGTTACTACAATGTTCATTTTCTGCGCGGACAACATGATCGGAATTTTCATGAGCTTTTCTGAATTGCATTTTGCGCTCCGAAAATACAGATCAGGGCTTTCGCCACAGAATTGTTGCTTTAATTGGCGTCAGCTGACAATAAAGCACATAAATTATTCAGAGCGATTAATGATGCGTCTTGCCCGAGAATTATCACTAGCTAATGCCGGTGTTACGGAATGCAGAGTGATGACACCAAACGTTAAGGAAATTAAGTGACATTTGAGATTCACTATTACCAAATGGTCAAAAAAATCCCAGAAATTGCTCACAAGCAATTTTTCATGCAATTTTTAAATCGCATTTCGCTTCTGGAAAAAGAATTAATGACATTCGACGAGAATTAATTATTAATTGACACTAAATGGCATTAAAACGTCCGAATTATTCAGAGCCAAGAGCTTGCTTCTTCTAAAAATCATCGCAAACGAGATCGGGATGTAGTCAAGCGTGACAATGAATATTTGCCATCATTAAGAATATCATATAAGAAGGTCAGGCATGAAGCTGAACAGCAGCTCAATTGGAACAGCTAAAGGTTCCTGTTAGCTTTACTGTTCTAAATAGGCTTTAAAGACCTTCATAAGTTCCGCGCAATTGTGCTGTGGTTATCATAGCTTATTATCATAGTCAACTGTCACTTAATATAATAAAATGGTGAAGTGAGATTCAGCTAAGCCTAATCTCTGATATTGATGGTCGCTAAGTTCAAGGACAAGTGGGATTGCTATACAGGATCTTAAGACCCTTCCTGCGAAATCAAAACCTAGTCGGACTAAACTAGGAATAACATTGTGTAAAACTTGTTCTCCTGGCATTATGTGGACTTTAAAAATTTGTCGTAGTAATCAGTTTGTAAAGAGTTCTGCGAAAATCGGTGATCATGTGAAAACATTGTGTTTCTTAAAGGACCACCGTTCCGTGTCATTTGAGACAGACATGTCGCCGCGATAAAATTGTGAGGATTTTTTCTTGTCGATCCATCCAAAGTTTGGGCATAGTAGTTTGTAATTACTACTTAAAATCATATCCATCCCGGATTTTTGCCCGGAATCCTTTGATAGTTCAGGTTTTCTAGGAATAATCTCATAGTTTCTAGGTTGGCTATACTGGAAAATGACGAAAGCTTTGCTGTTTGTGGCATTCCTTCTTTGCCGTTCTGTCTCCGTAGCACCGGATTCGGTAAAGATAGGCGGTACGTCGTTTTTCTTGTTTTCCAGCAGATAAACAACCTGATAGAGCAGTTGGAGAGGAATTCCCGAAATCTTTTAGTCTTTTGTATTGCATAGAACATAATAGGCGATTAGCAAGTCAATCCTCTGCATAGCTACTTAGCCAAGTTCTAATATAAAAAGCATTACCACAAGATATTAGGCAAATGAGTGTTAGCACTGCCTGAAACAGATCATCTTTAACGGTTGCATCGTTTGTGAGAAATAGGCAAAAAATGGAACGGTTTCGGTTAGGGTTTAAAGGCTCTGCAGCTTTTAAAGACTGTGGATGAACGGAATGGTAAAACGCTTGAGACAAACGTGGATAACAAAGCGTAGGGCAGGAGATGAGCAATCATTGCCTTTTAGTCGATTCAGTGTTTTGGACAAATGAAATCATAGTCAATGAAACGCATAAGGTGAATGTCACATTTCTAAGATACTCGAATGAGCATAACGCCCCTGAGAGTAGCAATTGACCGTCATGCGTGCATCACGAATAAAAGCACATCTGTCATATGCTTTCGATTTTATGCTTTTTCCGGAGAGAGATCGATATAGGTGATACGTTCTTTTATATGAAGAAAAGCAATCTTTAAATCATGCAGAACACTAGACGACCTCATGTGATTTTATTTTAAAAGTAATGTTGATGAAGACGATGCAAGATGAATTCGATTACAATTATTCGCATTGCTCATTTTATTTAAATGCAAAAAAAAGAAAGTCACAATAAACCAAATAGTCACATGAGTTCGTTTGGAGTTGATGTGCTGAAGTGAAATGCCCTTAAAGAAAGTTTTAGGCGTCAGTTGCACTTTGGCCGTTCAGTACGTGACAGAGGATCTAGGAGATTTATTGAATGGAGCGGATGATGTAGATCTACGTTCAGAAGAATTCCTGGAAAAGCTTCGTCAAATAAAGAATGAGGCCAAGGAAGCGGTTGCTCAATGCGCAGGAGGTAAGATTACATTCAGCTGTCCTCATGGTCTCATGTTGTCTTCCATAAATGATCCCTGCCTCGCTATTCTCTCCGCTTTCCCCAATAGTGTTTTATCCATGGGGTAAATTTTGACTACCATAGCTTTCTGCTCGGAGCATATTTTAATATGTTTCTTTGTAAAATAGTATTTATAAATCCTTAAATTTTTTTGACGTGCAGCGGTTGGTAGACTCACACGCAGATTGACTTTCTTCCTTAACTTCCTTATCCATTTCCATATTTCTTTTCTGAATTGTGTTTTCTTCGTGTTCTCTTCTTCTATAATCCCTCCACCTATTCTACTACCTCAGTTTTCATCAGGCCCATATCGCTTTTGACTAAGTTTCTTTCAACTTCTCAGCAGTACGACCAGAAGAACGCCTTCGAAGCTATCCATAGTGATTTCGGCTTCGTAGCCCCTAAAACAGACCAACAGTCACGAGGTCGACCAAAAATAAGAAAAACGGTAGCCAAGATCTTGTCTCTTTGTCACTCGTGGAATACTTAAATGAATTATTCTCATAACATTTCCACACAAACAAAAGTCTTTTCGGTGCACATGAACGCCCAAGAGCCTCTTTTAATAAGAGAATAGAATTTTCCAGAGTTCTTCTTTTTTTTACCTCTACCGTTTCGCTGTCATATCAGAGGGTACGGTATACCGTGAAAACTTGAATCCTCTAATCCAATCCTTTATAAAGTAACATGGAAAAATGTGGATTGAGATTGAAGTCTCGTTTTTAGCTTCAATAGAAAGTATTGTTCAGCTTCTGACTTTGCTTTCCTAACAATCTACATTCGTTTCAGCAAATGCTGGCTCTCCTGCAGTAGCGCAGTCAAGAGAGAACAGGACGGAAATGTACGAACTGGCGGAATGTAACTGCTCTTTTTTTCTATCTGCAAATGGGGATATCTTAAAGTAGGGCAGCTGATATACCAAGTGGCTCGAGGAAGAGTTTGTAAAAATAATCATCCTTTGGCTGGAAGCGAACAAAGAAATTCTGAAGTTGCAACCTAGTACATCAGGAAACAATCGTGTAATCCCACTACAGAAGCCTTCCTGGACCATATACCTTTTAAAGAGCATGGGCGAAGCAGTATAGATTCTGTGGTTTCCTCTCTATTCTCGCTTACTTATTTGACTAAGTGAACTGACAATTTCTGGAAAAGCGCAGCTGTTTGCGTTTGCATGACAGCATGTTGTCATGAGCGAAACTGATAATTTTTGAGAAGTGTAACTGTTAGCGACAGCATCAGATTAATGTACGGATAGAGCACGCAAATATCTTGCAGCGATAAAGAAGGATTGCACGATCCAACCGAATAGCCCTCATCACCTCTTCCATGCTGTCAGACACGAACATGGTGCAATCCTTTATACGCTTCTATCCGTAAGTTCGAAGCTTATTGCTCGGTAAACCATAGCCACACAGCATATTTCCGTTAAGTTGAGGTGATCGTTATCATAGGGCGTTATCATTATCGCAGGCGCAAGAGCGCGTTATCACAAAATTAGTCATATAATGAGTTATTTCACCAATTAATTTCCTTCCAAATTATAAGACAACGATTTGTGCAAGGAAAGCAAACTTCCTTTAAACGCGCAATGTTTTCGTCTAACGGAGGGTTCATTCATCTATTGTTGCGTCTTCCAAACTCTACTTGCTTCGTAATCACCAATACGATTCACAGTGAAGCGAAGTCATCGTAAAACCGACGCAGTTAACGTATTTCCTTATTTTTTCGTTTCTAACCGTAAAATTTTTCACTTCATTTCGCGAACAATTACCTCTAGTTTGTTGGCTCTCATCTTTGCAAACGAAGCTCACTCTAACCATTCCCGTACGGCTTGCTCTTTTGTTCGCACTTTGTGATTTCAACGTTCTCGGCAAAATTTTGGCGGAAGCAAAAGCTCCATGGGGAAGAAACTCATCTCACTCCCTCTGCTTACAGATGCCGCGCGAAGAGTACGAACGACAAGGCTATGAACCGACCCAAGAGTTTGTTTTCTTTTCTTCTCATCTTCTCTAAAATGCTATAGCCGAACTCTCATGCATAGCCGCAAATCGAGTTTTGCAAACACTAGTGCAACGACACGTTTTGCATTCATGAAAAGAGGGAAACGAAGGGAAAAGAAAATGAAGGGGTGTTCGAATCTTGATGTTTTGCAGGTCTAGCGTTGACGGTTTCTATTATTACGGTAAGGAATGGCACACTTGAAAAATAAAGATATCCATAAGAGTTTGCCATTTAAAGTAGCATTGTAGATCGACGTACTACATGAGAAGAAACATGTGCAACGCGCTCTGTCCGGGAACGCATGTGGTTAACATTCACCATCCGTCTGAGATCGAAACCCTTCAACGTATGTTACTTTGCAATTTTCATTAAAATTTGCTATCATTTAATTGTGGGTCAACTCACCGGAATAAACGTAAGGGTATTGGAGTGGGATAACGGAAAACCTTGTAAACTGCAACAAAGTGTTGTTTTCAACTCAGCACATTGTAGTATTTTAGTTTACTACATAGGAAGTCCGCTTTTTGAGCAAAACGAATTTGATAGGAGAAACTATGTAGCATGTCGCGTCCATAGGAGGGCAGGACTGGAAATGCAATGCTTTTGCGTACTCCGACTTTGGTTAGCACCAGTTGGAGTCAGTGCATTTTCTACCGACACATTTCAAAAATCGTTGAAAGTAATGTCAATTCAGAATTTAAAGAATTCAGAATTCTCGAACAGCGTCTCCTCCTCGTCGCCGCTTCTGTAAAGTGATAGTTTTTTTCTCAGAGTTTCGGCCAAAACTTTTTTTCCTCAGTAATGATTATTTTCAAAGTCCGGCATGGAATATTCTTCTAAGGCGCATATTATAACTTGCTTACGCAATTTTATTCCACAACCGGAATTCTTAAAATGGTCATCTTACAGAATTTCCACATTGCGGCTACATTAAGCTTACAATGTTTCAGTGAGCTCAAGATTACCGTTTTCCAAAGCAGAGTCGCTATTCACAAAATTTACGGACTAAATCTCCAACAGAAGGGCGCATCTGTCAGCATTCTTAGCATATTTTGTCGCACATGGAGAATATAGCGTCAACCGAAGCTGTAGTGTTATTGAAGCCTTTAACTTTAAATGAACCTGGATTTGCGATGATGTGCTCTATGTGGAAATGTCTTACGATATGACGAGTGAATTTCTAACGTCTTGAGATCCAATTGCAGAAATTTTCAAAGGATACAATGCGCAAGTACCTCCGGCTGATCCTAGCTTGCGTCAGTTCAATACCGGATTTTGGTTCCAACCGGACGGTGCGTCGAAGTGGGATGATGGCACTGCTTACAATAGTGATGTATGGCCAGGATTCCCAGAAAGCATGCCTGAGTTGACTGGATATTCATGCGTCAATCTCGACCCCGAAACTGGTAGGTTGTCATCGTTGCGATATCACCACTTAATTTCGAAAGAAATTTCGTTTAGTTCCTAAAAGTTCAACATATTAGTTTAACACACATCTGCAATGAGCGAGTAGACAACCCATAATTTCACTTGGCAGTCGGAACTGAGTGAAGTCCGTTTTTTCAACAAGCTTGTGCATGAAAATCGGCGATGTATCGGAAGTTTGCTTGGTGCACAGGGCACTCTTCTGGATCCCTTAAAGGTAAACTACTTGTGCGTTTTTGATCTTAATTACTCCTGAGTTTGTCGCCTTTATGAAAAAGAAAACTAGTTGTTTTATAAAATAAACTTTTCAAAGGCACAACAACAGCGCTTCTACCTTTTTCGTTTATGCTCATTTCATTCGGAGGTTCTATAGAGGTACTTGACACAAATACTTCTGCAAAGATCACATGAAGCAATAAGGGTTGCCTTGCAACGTGCTATTTCAAAGTTCTTAAAATTCTGGGAATCGAGTCAAATGCGAAACGCTAAAATTTTTCAGGTAAACCGGTTATGGGCGACTGCGCTCTTCTGTATGATGTAGTAGTATGCGAGCAACGCTGTGTAAGTCTCAGCTATCTTAAAGGGTCCTTCGTTAATTGTTGTCTGACCATTGGATGGCCATTGTTTGCGATTATCTGTGTCGTATGAACATGAGGTTTTTTTAACCATTCAGCTGCGAGGAAGGGCGATGGTTGTTATAGGAAGCTATCTGGATCTACAGGGCAATATGAATGAAAAGTGAAATTTTCAAAACCAGTCGCATTCCAAAAGATTCGCAGAGGTGCTTTGAGAGAGTTTACCGATTCCGAAGGAGAATCGAGATCTCTCCGGACCTCTCATAAATGATGGTCGCGAAGGGAAGAAAAAATTTGCCTTTCAAATAATAGAGTACTAGAGGTGGGTAGAAATTTTTCCTTCGTGACCAGCAATCTGGAAGTTTAGCTGAACGGGGATGGTCTAACTGTGTTATTTATTGAGTTTTGTTTATTGCTAGGATCGACCATATGATTTTTAAAAATTTTCAGGAGGACTGCTAAAGGACCGGAACAAACTGCCCCGAAGCTAGTTACATTGTTTACAGACCCGAATACGCTTCAAAAGACAAACTTACAATATTAGATCTATGTTGCATTCCAATAAATAAAACTCTTTTCCCTTTCTCTTTCCGTCTTGCACGCTTTGAAATGATGTACACGAGATCTTCCCAATTTCACACATCGGCGACACCATTCACTGGAAACGACATATAAATAATGAAAAACTTCGTGCAGTGTAGCAATCTGAGAAGCTTCAAAGTATCCATGATGAATGCTTTTCATTCTATCGAGGGGGGAGGGAGGAAGAAGCGCTCCATTGCTTATAGAAGCTATAGAGTTGACATTAAATGCAAGAGGTAACTTCATACAAATCATTGCCGTTTGCAACACAACAAGCTGCATATATTGGCCGAGAGCAACAAATTATAAGATATGCTCAAATGCTCAATAACAAAAGCACAAAGAGTGGTAGGGCAGTTTTCATGATATTTTTGATGTCTTTTCTGTGACCGTATTCACTTACCCTATATTTAGCGCTATAAGTATTTGTCAGCCAAAAGCATGCATTCAAATATGTTGGCTATTCACTATGTTCCGCAACACGTCTATCATCTCAAAAAACAACTCAAACATTGGACAGGGGGTGATTCGTGCAGACCCGTTGATGTGCAGTCCTGTCTTATGGGTTTTTTACAAACAAAAATCGTTGCATAATATATTTGTTTCTGGTCTTTGGAACGTTTCAAAAGCTATAAACCATTTGATATTTGGATTACTGTCATCAAGAAATGTTTGTCTTCAATCTTCTCAAAAAGATTTTTCTTTGTTGAGCTTGACTTTTCAATGCAAACGTTCATTAATACTCCTTAATTAAATTCAGATTTGGAAAGAACGAGAGAGAAAAATTTTCTCTTTGATCAGTGCTAGTTAGAATTACAACGGATCACAAATGGTGATACTTTGGTTGAAGAATCCTTCAGGCTGCACAAGTTTGGATTACCTATTCGTAGCAAGTAAGAGTACATGCGGAAGGAAGGCTGCTTCAACCAATCATCCTCCTTTCCTTCCCTTTCCCATCCCCCTCCCCCCCCCCCCCCCCCCCCCCCCCCTCTCTCCCCCCCCCCCCCCCCCCCTCCTTCACTTTTCGCCTCCTCCACTGCCACCGTTTGAGGTTAAGGCGAGCAGTAATTAACTGTTTTGATCGACTTTATGGTACGGACCATGTCACGTTTCATCGAATTGGATTGAATCGAACTGAATTGATTATTTTCTTCAAGAATCCTATTGCATGCCTTCAGCGCCGCACTTATTAAATTCATTGAGAATAATGCCAGTGAATGGCCGAGCAATATCGTAGAGAGACCAACAGAGATAGGCACCAAGATCAAATAGGCTCAAAGCCCGAAGATGAGTGATTCAACGGGTGCGATTTCAAAACGTTTTTGTGCGTATCCCTTGTCTGATATCAGTTTTTGATTTTTCATTGAAATAATATTCTTTTTGTACTTTATCACGAGTCGCCTCTTGGATTATGTTCTGAAGTTAGTAGCTCTTGCGCCGTTTTAGTGCTGTGACAGCTTCAGCTTGGAAAATGCTATCAGGCAGATTTCTTGTTCCGCTCCATTTGCATCGTTTTCTAAAGGACTTGACATGATCGAATTTGCATATGCTGTAAACAACTCGATTAGCATTGCTGTTTGTCTTTTGCTTTAAGTCCAACTCTTTTTCAGCCGCGAACTCTGTTACCTCAGAGAAATGTTCTGTCTTCGATATCACAAAGCACTCAAACAAAAAAGCAGCAGTATCGAACTGCAAGCTTAGTCGCCTCATTGGGTGATTGAGAAGTAAAGTAGAACAAAGTCAAGCTAATTCATCAGCATGACTCGGAAAGACGTCTTTTTGTCCTAGGCAAGTGAAACATTTCAAACTCTGTTGAGGACGTCGGCTTGTAGATTCTCGCGAACCCAAGAATCTTTCTAATTGAAGTCAAGTCAACTGTTGCCTAGCGTCGAATATGGTTACATTTGTTTCGGCTTGCTGAGTTTCATTTGTGTCGATGCCCAATACTCTTTGACCTTCGGTAGGTCATTTTTTACTACTCGCTCGACTTTTTCAAATTCGTACGGGTTGCACGAGCACAGCAGTAGGAGTCAACTGCATGAAAAGAGCGAGCAGAGGCGGTGGAAGGACTTCGCCTTAAGACTACTAGGCAAGCAAGTTTTTGGTTATTTAAAACATTGTAAATGGACTTTCTGACCTCGAGATGACTTGCGATCGCTGAATGATCGAGATGATTATGACGAAAGCCATCTTGAAAGTCAGATGGCTTATCACCGCTAACAGGGTCTAGCTGATCGTGAATGATTAACTCGGGGAACATTGACAAACAAAACAAAAATGTTATTGGCCCGTGACATGATCGGTCGGTGTCATCCTTTGCACTTCTGTAAGCAGCTATGATTTTTCCATTATTGCAACTGGACTGGATAATTATTGCAACTGGACTGGATCGGCTGAACGGAATAAAGAGCTTTCGTAAAGAGTTATTTTTTTCCGCTTAGCTGTGGGACGTTGGTCGAGTCATGTCCGACGTTTGTATATATATAATATATATATTTATTTATTTATTTATACATTTACATATATATATATATATGTTTATATATAAGCGTCGGACATGACTCGATATATATATATCCATATAAGTAAATAGTAATATGCAGTTGTGATAAAATCCACGCTTTCCGCAACCCCTCAGCGCTGACAAAACATTCTCTTCCAGCTTATAGCCTATTTCAAAAATAACAAATTTGCTGCAATAGGTTAAAATATCCACTAACTTAAAAACTCCTGTCGTTAGAAAATGGTTAGAAAAGGTAACAAATCCTCGATCCTTATACAGGGAAAAGGACGGCGAAAAACTTTCCGATCTTATTACCAAGCGACGTAAGGTGGCATCCTGCTTTTTTTTTCGAGGAAAAAGTTAAAAATAATCATGAATAGAGTATGCTGCTTTCAGGTTGGAGTAGCCTCAGGCTCACATGCTTGCGTCAAATGTAGACCCACTTTCGAGCAAATGAAGCAGGTATTAAACGGACTAGCACCGACGGTGCCACCAGACCTCGATTACTTGGGCTTTTTTTCAGAATTTTGTTGCTCGCTGGTGAGTTCCGAAACAGTGAACTGTGGCCGCCTCCTTTTCCGATAGGGAGCGATTTCTAGGCTTTTGGTTCAGTTAGATGTACGGTATGAATCGTAGTAGCAGCATAACGGTATAGCACTCATGCGTTAGTTAGGGCTCTTATTGTCATAAACTGTGCAGTGCGCTTTAAAATTGATTAATTAATAACTAATTAAGCTAAATCACCACTAGTCATATATCCGCTTTGTTACTCATGTTTGTGTGATGTGCTTTGATTATGACTTAAAGGGAAGAAATGTTGGCATAAGAGTTACTGTAACATTTTTTTTTGTATGATCACCTCACCTGGTAATTGGGCACGTGTTAGCATCGACCAACACATTAACCTTCTCATTTTGTAGATGACAATGACATGCATAAAATGACCTTATGTGTTTACGGTCAACCGCATAGAGCCCAGCATCATTTATCATGGATATTTTGAAGCCTCTGATATTGTTATGTTGCGTGAAGTTTTTCAATATGTGTATATCGTTCCAAGCGAAGAGTGCTGGCGAGGTGGAAAACTGAAAAGATATCACATATATCGTTTCAAAGCAGGCAACACTAGAAGAGGACGGAGAAAGAGTTTTATTCATTCGAAGGCAACATAGATCTGCCGATGTAGATTCGTCTTATGAAGCGTATTCGGGAATGTAGGTAGAACAGAGACTGTCATGACAGCATGATCAATTCCACTAGCAGTCATCCTGAAAATGAAAAAAGTCATATGCACGATCTGGTCAATAAAGAAATGAATCAATAAATCAATAAATAACACATTTAGATAAACCATCGTAGTTCAGCGAACCTACGGTTCGCTTAACTATATTATGAATATAACATTTCTCCTCCGGTTAAACACCCTCTTGTTAGAGTACGAAATGTTGTCTTCCCTCCGGGACAATCATTTATAACAGCTCCGAAGAGATTTCCATTCTCCTTCGGAATCCGGAAACTGTATCCAAGCACCTCTTAAAATCCGATGGGATGGCGGCGCCTTCTAATGTATCATCCTTTGAATAACTACACATTCATACTAGTTTTCAAACGCACAATGATGAAAGTCATAAACGGAGCACTTTCAATGACATGAATACAGTACTCAGCACGGAACCTTCACAATGAATTTCGATCCTCCTTCATACACCCAATCCTATGAGCTGGATAATAAGATGAAGGAAACAAAAAAAATAGCAGACTACTTCCGTGGAAAGGACTATATATGAGAACATTACAATGATAGTACACCAAAATTTCAGCCCAGCGAAAATTCCTTTAAGATAGCTGAGACTTACACAGCGTTGCTCGCATACTACTACATCATACAGAAGAGCGCAGTCGCCCATAACCGGTTTACCTGAAAAATTTTAGCGTTTCGCATTTGACTCGATTCCCGAAATTTTCAGAAATCGAATCTTCATTGCATTTCCAGTCTTGTCCTTCTGTGGACGCGACATGCTACACAGTTTCTCCTATCAAATACGTTCTGCTCAAAAAGCGGACTTCTCCTCTAGTAAACTAAAATACTACAATGTCCGGAGTTGAAAACAAACACTTTGCTGCAGTTTACAAAGTTTTCCGGAAACTGACTCCTGTACCCATATGTTCATTCCGGCGAGTTGACCCACAACTAACTGGTAACAAATTTTAATGAAATTTGCAAAGTAACATACGCTGAAGGGTTTCGATCTCAGACGGATGGTGAATGTTAACCACATGCGTTCCCGGACAGAGCGCGTTGCACATGTTTCTTCTCATGTAGTACGTCGATCTACAATGCTACTTTGAATGGCAAACTCTTATGGATACCCTTATTTTTCAAGTGTGCCATTCCTTACCGTAATAATAGAAACCGTCAACGCTAGACCTGCAAAACATCAAGATTCGAACACCGCTTCATTTTCTTTTCACTTCGTTTCCCTCTTTTCATGAATGCAAAACTTGTCGTTGCACTAGTGTTTGCAAAACTCGATTTGCGGCTATGCATGAGAGTTCGGCTATAGCATTTTACAGGAGATGAGAAGAAAAGAAAACAAACTCTTGGGTCGGTTCATAGCCTTGTCGTTCGTACTCTTCGCGCGGCATCTG
>JPKZ01001927.1:737493-753835 GCA_000803305.1 Toxocara canis
GCCTCCACCAGATTCAATCGGCTTTTGGTGAGCTCAAGAGGTAAACCCCTGGAGATGAATCACTCTTAAAGTAGATCCCCTCTAAAATACAGCTGCCCTTGGAGGCGACTTTTCACACAGTCTTTCTTCCCATTTCCCCATCTTCACCTCCGCATCCCTTCGGATTCGGTTCTGCTGTCCAATCAAGTTCACTGTTGGCGAGCTGAAAGTGCATATTAGCCGATTAGCATAAAAATGAGGATCTTTCGCAAAATGTCTTTATTCCACTTCATTATTTGCCACATTCCTTTCGGGAATTAAGCGTGTAATAGGGCGCACTCAACTACAGCTCTATTGAAGAGATCTTTTAATGATGGGAAAGATCAATCATTCTTTCATAGCATCCTTCGATACCTCCAAATCGAAATTACTGTACATATCAATGGCCCTCAGCGACATTAGAAAAGATTTTTATCGAATTTAAAATGGATGGTGTTAACTAACAATCATATGGTGTTAACTTACAATCATGTGGTATTAACTAACAACCACATGGTGTTAACTAACATTTTTATGGTGTTAACTAACAATCATATGATGTTAACTTACAATCATGTGGTATTAACTAACAACCACATGGTGTTAACTAACATTTTTATGGTGTTAACTAACAATCATATGATGTTAACTTACATTCATGTGGTATTAACTAACAATCACATGGTGTTAACTAACATTTATATGGTGTTAACTAACAATCATATGATGTTAACTTACAATCATGTGGTATTAACTAACAACCACATGGTGTTAACTAACAATTAGATGGTGTTAACTAACAATCATATGATGTTAATTAGCTGACAGTCGTATAGTGTTAGAAACTCGATGTCAAAATTTTTATCAACGTCAGGATAATAAAATAAAACATCAAAAAAATCGCTATTTCATTTTTCTTTCGCCTATACCGCATATTTAAACGTGACGCGGAGACAGTGATTGTGCGTTACATAAGTGGTGCAGGTGTAGGTGTTCCTTTCATATGTACTGTTGGTACTGGACTGAAAAAGTGGATCTTGATATTAATACCTCCCATTGCCATGGCTTTCCCCAGTCTTGGAGAGAAGTAAAGAGTATGAAAAGACTGACTTTTGGTATAGGTTGCATGCGTATAGGGCTATACCTTTCACAAGATAAAATATGTGCTTGAACAGAAAACGAATACGAGCTAGAAAGTTGTTTGTTAGGCAGTGATGATTTATATTTCATCCATTGGCTTACCACGCGTTTTTAAATTGTTTCACTTTTCACAAATTTAACGAATTAGCAAAATTAGACCACTGGATCATGCATTGGGCGGTTATGCATGTATGATGAGTTCACACTTTCCGTTCACGCAGAATGCACCATCCGTTGTGAGTTTGTGTGTCGTCGGCACAAGCGAAGGTCGTCTCTTCATTCCTACTCGCTCGTGTTTGGCCTACAAAGAGATCTCGTTCTGCATAGATGCGGTTCGTTCTCCTACTACTATTTCTACTCGCTACCGTTACTCGTCGATCTCAGCAACAGTTTATTCCATTTATTCGCAGAACTGCTGATATTGAATTCGATCCGATTAGCATCGTTTTCTCGCAGTTACTCGATGACTATGATGGCAGTCAACAGGTTGTTGTTGCTATTGTTATTGTTGTTGTTATTGTTGTACTAGAACTACATAAATTAAAAACAACAAATCGCTATTTATATTCAATTTTAGTGGTAAATACATTCAAGTTGTATTGAAGTTCAGAAATTTGGTTTCAATAGTTATGAATTGAACTGCATTGACTTACTTTTAGCTAATTACTCCTTGCAGTATAAAAAACTGTGAGTAAAATTATGAAATCGCCGAACGACAACAAATAAATTACTACTTACAATTTAAAAAACTGCGAGTAAAATTATGAAATCACCGAACTACAACGAATATGATATCGTCGAAATCAAAATGTAACATTTAACACCAATTAGGTGTGTTCGCCAAGGGGACGGATGATATAACTGATATGTGCATTAACAATCGCAGTGACTAAATCGACCGCTTTTATAAACTACTTGCAAATAATGAAAATTAATTAACATTTTCACGGATCCGATCGCCCCCGTACAAGTCTTCCGCTTAAGATTCGTTTTCCTACTACTCAACCGGTGAACAATGCAGCTGCAGTCAAATGGAAAATAACTGCGAATTAATTAGCATAATTGGGTCCCTATAAATTTATGGCCGAAAAATCGACTGGGTGTAATGATCGGAAGGCGTTGATTGTATGTATTCAATTTTTTGATTCCAGCATATGTGATTCTTGCGAAATGAACCAATCGTACAAATCATGCAAGCAAAGATATTTGTTTAGAAGCAAACATATGACATCGCACAATCCGTTTTGCAAATTTAAATTTGCAAAGGCGCATAACAAACGATTGCATTTTACAGCGACTGTCACGCATCGTTCTTAGTTTCATCAAAGCACCATCACGCTTATTTGGGTCAATATGTCGAGAAGTGCTCTTTACGAGGAAATAAAACCGAATCACGTGTATGTTTACGAAACGGAAGTAGCGTTTAAATTTCATACAAAATTCATTCATGGACCACTGAGTGGATCAAGGTCAAAGAAGATTACCAGAGAAAATCTTTTTAAAATTTGTCTTTCTTCGTATAAAAAAGAAAAAATACTCTTCTAATACTATCTTTCTGAAAATCTATTTAAAGAAATGGAGCAGGCCATTGAGAGGCGACGATGCAGAGGATGAGGTGACAAATCGTAATTTCGACCGGGATTTTGACAATGTCGCCGACAAAGTAACCTAATTTCTTCGATTTTCTCAATTCCTTTTTTTAAAAAAGATTAATGTGTTATCAAATGTTCGCCTCAAAGCTGTGATCTATCTTACAATGGAGCATTCAGTCAATTTGAAAAAGTTTGGTTTTGTGAACGAATGTTGAATTGGAATATCTAGTGTGTTGGAAAAATCCGAAAAATTTTTTCCACTTCAAAGTTCTATAAAATTTATAAAATTCCGACCACCCAATACAATAGCTTTCTGATTTTCATGATCACAACTTAACACACAGTAACACGGGTATTATACGAATTTCGTTCATCGAACAAAAATTTCTTGCTTATTCATCAAGACGATTTCCATCAATAACCTACGCTCGATTCAGATATGTTTATCTTATTCGTTCAGAGAGAATTTGTATTAATTCCACAATGTTAATTCCAAAAGTATTAATTCCGTAATGATAATGTTCGGTATAGATATAACTGTAATGCAGGCAAATGATTTCCTCGAAGAGATGCTTTCACTTGTCTCGGGTAGAAAACGAGAAAAAAACTCAAAGAAGCCGATTCGTCGACGCATAACGCAATCCGCACACGGTGCATTAACGCTCGGGTATCAAATTTGCCAAGCTTAACGTATTCGATTTGTGCATCCATGCAATTCCCATGCATTCCTGGATATCTACCCATTTCCGTTATATAAAGCACACTATCATTTACCTGTAATCTCTGATTCCAGAATTCATACCAGTTTACATTAGATTCGATACCTATGAAAAATTACGTTGGCACTACAGTTGATGATCTTCAAAAACACTTTGAACATCATATGCAACGCATAACATCGAGATATTAAGAGATATTACGAACAAGTCGCCATTATTTTAATAGCCACAAGCTTTCACTTTTAAGCGCCCTCAAGCTATTCTATCGTTCTTGTTATGCTTCAGATCAAAATCGTTGACCATTGCCGTAACTTCTTTGTGGAATGTTTTTAGCTGTTAAGTTTTTCTTGATTACTTTTGAACGGCTTCAGCAGTGTAAATGTCAACTATAGTTATTAACAGCTATAGCATTATTTCTGTTAGCGTTGAAAAAAAAATGCCGGTATCCCTTGAGAATTATTGCGTTCTCATTTCTGTGATGTAAAGCATACAGACATCTACCTATAATCTCTACGTCGGGAATCAATTGCAGTGAACATGTCTGTGTACGTGAGAATAAAGTCGATGTGCCCAACGCAAAAAGTGTCTCGGTTTGCACCGAATTTGGTAAAGCGACCCGTTGTATTAATGGTGGTGGTAACTTCACTTTGGTTCGTATGGTAGAGTGCTGCAAGGGATACATTACCAGCGATATTCGCAAAGGATGCCACTCGGGTATGATCACTGGTTTTCACATTGTCAGCCTATGATTGTGGTGAATTTAACCGCTTTTTTTTGTGAATTTGTCGGCTTTACCCATTCCTTAAACATCCCAACAAACTATTCCTAAAACTGTAAGGGAACTAACATGCTGTGGGCATTTTCGTCTATTTTGGGGTCATTTTTTTTTCTCGTGATGTGTCTTCCGGTTCATTTTTTACCCATTTCTCAGATTTACACTTTGGCAGGCGGCATGTCTGGGCCTACATATGTGCTTGTCTGTCCGCCTGCTTCGTATTTTCAACTCGTGAACCACTGAAATTGGAATTAATAAATTCGCTAGATACAAATACCATATGGTCGTCCCCTATGCATTTTCAAGTTGATGGACGATGCATCGACGCCCTTGAAGCTATAGGCACTAAATGTTTGCTTTTAAAAAATTTGCATGGATATTATAACAGTCTGGGTCAAGAAAAAGCCAACTTCTGGCAGAAGATTTATATGAGCGAATTGATTAGTTAAAAGATGAGTTCTCATCGGTTGGTGCCAGTCTATGAAATCGACTGTTCTTATGAGTGTAGCGTATTGGTTACTATGATCACACTTCTAGCATTCGAACTATATGCGTAAATATTTTATTGCTTATTACAGCTGAGGAGATGTTATCATTATCAGAGCTGCTAACGAGTATTAGTGATAACTGTATGAACATCAGTGCGCACAAATTGCATCTGAGCGAGGCTACCGTCTTGTTGACTCCATCCGATATATGCGCTTTAAAGGTATCGTTTTCAACGATCATACGATCGTAGAATGATGGAAGTAACCCATCGATGAACTGCTGCATCCTGACGCACAAGAAAACCTCAAATAGCATCGAAACAAGCGTTTCAGATTAGAAAATGGCAGAACTTTGGAGGAAAAAAAGCGCTTTCAAATATCGTCTCTTGGCATAAATTTTTCGACACCATTTCTACAGCTCAAATTTTTCTTGACAATGCCCGCTTCGCCCATTTTGTCTTATTTTGGTTTTGCGTATACCACTGGAGAGGGGTGCAAATATGGCTTACAGAATTTTGCACAATATAAGTAAGTAATCAACCAACGTGGCAGTTCAGAGTCCTCTATTCACTAGGGAACTTCCGAAGATTCACAAAATGCGCTGAATGTTCGTATGAGCGGAATAGTTAGCTTGAATGGAAACATGAAAGCCTTTTTTTTAGCAAAATCACATTTGTAGATTTTTTTTTTCGAGTTTTTAGAGCAAATCTAGAGGGAGCAGAGATAATGCTGAAAATAAATTTAAGGGCAAATAGAGGGGAAGCAGAGGTAATGGTTTGAAAAAATTTAGGGGCAAATCAAGAGGGAGCGGAAACAGTGGTGAAAAAAAAAAAGAAAGCGAAGACGAATAAAAGAGACTGGATGAAAATCACATTCCACTTGAAATTAGATTAAAATTATGAGCGATATGGACATAGTTTTAGCTGCATGGATCTTTTTTTTTTCATTTCGTATATACTTGTGTATCGCTGTTCAAGATCAAATCAATCGCATCTTGTTAAAGGAAGGCGATCCTGAAGAACAAATCGATAACAATATAATCGATGGCATATATCATTCATATGATTTTCTTGATTCACAACGAATACGTACACGCAGCGGTCGTTATGTGATCGCTGCTGATACCAATGAAAATTCAAAGGTTAGCTGGCGTTTTTTATTTCAAGCTATGACATTGAAAATGAGCCAAAAATCCGTATCCAGTTTTGCGACTTTCATTTCCGAGTGATTTCATAAATGTTTCACAAATGCGATCAAGAACGGAAGATGGAATGATTAAAAGTCACATAACAACGATTATCTGCTTCCGTTTACTTAAAGACTTAAACAGATTTCTTTTAAAAGTACGAACTAGTAGCTCTACTTATAAGGTGGAGTTTTTTCGAGAAAACCCTTAAAAATAGACGAAATAAAACTGTGTATAGCGAGTTTCAAAAATCCTTCAAAGTACTTCGAAAAATAAAACTTCCGAAACAAAGGTGAAATTTGTATTTCGGGTTGGAAATAGTTGATTAAAAAACCATCGAAAAAAAATCGAAAACAATAACGAACTTTGAAAGAAATGAAAATGGAAATGAAACTTGAAAAAACTAAAACTATGTAATTTAGTTTAAATTATCTTTACGACAGCAATAGATTTTTGCTATTTTGAAAAGTTCATTATGACTCACGTCAAAAAATTAGAGGTTTAAGTTTAACGGATTTTAGTTATTCTAATGGTAATTTAGAGTATATTAATTGTGAATATCTGCGCTTCAACTGATCATGATCAAAATCATGATCAACTAGAATGTGGCATTAATGCTGAATATGACAGTCAGGTTTGGGGTATTTTGTCTATTTGATCGAATAGTCTTTGACGTATGATGTTGTGCGTATCACTTTAGTTGCCTTCATTGAACTGTGTCGAAATGGACGAAGGTGACATTACTGCGACAGACGGTATCATGCACAAACTTCGACATCCTTTACGTACTTCATCGAAAAATCTCTTTGAAACGATTTCCGAGCGTAGCGAATTCTCAACTTTTGTGCAATGTTAGTGTACATTTGATCGTTTGTAGTATGATGTCAGGTGAAAATATTGAAGGTTTTGTTCTCGTTTGTTGTTGGGTCAAACACATAAAACAAACTTTATCGTTTGGCTCCCAGAAATTAACCGCAATCATTTTCGCTCTCTCTAACCTAAATTCTGCGCCAAAATGTCATGTATATAAAAGAACGAAAAGAGATAAAGGGAAGTGGCCATTTTCAAAACCAGTGCGTGATTGAACCGTTTTCAACGACGAGCAATGCTCGTCTAAACTACAACTGAACATATGGATTTGGCAAAAATTAAATGCTTCTTTTCATAGAACTGGAAGAGGTCAATAAGGACTTTTCATGCAATTAACGATTCATTAGACCGGAAGAGCCGGCGCAATTTGTAGTCATTGTTACTGTTATTCCGATATCATTGTTCGCGACAGATACAGAAAGCTGCGAGTGAGCGAAAAGGAGGTTGTGTATAGAGGTTGTAAAAAATTATAATGTCCAGTTACAAACTAACAAATCAATAACAAAAAAAATTCACTCAGTGATATCAAACAAATGGAGTTGTTCAAAGAATCATAACGGTAAAGCATGAGCTCCAGCGTTCTCGAAATCCACACGATATTCCGACTTGAAAATCGCAAAGGTGATGAATGAGTCGAGCGACAAATGAGCGCAGTCTTACTGACGGGAGTATGAAGTGAATATATTGAGCTGTCCTTTATTACAGTGTTGGACGATGATCTAAAGGAACTGCTGAGTTCAGACAAAGTCTCAACTGTCTTCGCATTTACGGATGAGGCATTTTCAGCTTTGTCCCATTCGTTACAGATGCGTATGCGACAACGTAGTCACTGCACAAAAGGTATTGCTTCGGTTCTAACGACGTTTCTGTTCACTTCCCTAAGCTGTTCCTCAAGTAACAGACAAATTAGTATATTCGGAATATTTTAGACTGCTTTCATGAGTTCATTTCGCATATAACCTTGCCTGGCGACCATAATTTTTGCAGTAAGAAGAGAAAAGTTTCACACCACTACTGTAACTAATATGAACGAACAAACCGAGTTAACAACAACGTAAGGTCGGACGTTAGTGCATTATGGAATCCAAGCTAATGATACTCCTGCTTTCGAAGCAAAGAAAATACAATTTAACACGTAATGAGCGCTATTTTCTATTTTTGTGCGCTTGGCTAATTTGCATTATGCGCCTTCACGAATTTGCACTTGCAAAGCGCGCCACGTCGCGCCTGCGCGTATATGCTACCTGTCTGTCTGTTCACCTACCAAACACCTTCAACTCGAGGAACACTGAAGTGGGAGGTAATTTTGTAGGTTTAAATTTATTGTTAGAAATTTGTAAGCAATAAAGTTCATCCTAGGATAACCTCCTATACCACGTTTGAAATTCACTCATCAATGACCGGCCGGATTGCTTTTCCCATCCGTCGAGTGAAAGAAAAACAATCTTTTACAAGTGGTCTGATCAGTTCACATATTAACTTCTAATGTTTAGGAACAGTTTATGAAAGCGGCTAGTTTTGTGGATTTGTTCGCGAAAGCGCGTGCTGCGCCATCCTGTGGTGTGAATTGCTACATGTTTACATTGTTTTGGTGCTCAAGCCTGCTATTTCGTCGTTTTTATAGCGCGAGGACAAATGAGCTTATACATAAGAGTCCTTCCTACTCCAAGCTTTAGTTGTTCTTGTTGAGTTTGTAGATTTTCATAAAACTCTGTAAGCTGATGCTTTCCTATCTGATGCTTCTTCGAAGAAGGATATTTTCATCATGTACACCAAACGAATATACTGGTGCTAATGTACAGGCACTATGAAATTCGGACTACTCGAACCTCCTGTTTTTGTCCTCTACCCGTTTCCCTCCTATCCCCCCATCTTCATTCCAGGAAATTTACTTTCATTGCAGATTTGATCAAAGAGCATGTACATCGTGGGATGCACTGCTCGAGACGAATGCAAGGTCCTATAAAGGCGGTTAGCGGAAATGGGCATGAAATCTCCAAAGAGGTGATCAAAAATTTTCATCGAAAACCTTCTCCTCGATTTTATCGAGTTATCCCTATGAAATGATCTTTACATTGCACATCCAAATCGTTCAGTTCGACGATCGTATGAACCAGAGTGAATCGTTGGAACAGCAAGAAAGATAGCAAATGGCGAAAGCCTTATATAATTTCAGCATTAATATTGCACAACCATTCGTTTATTTTATTGACTAGATAACTTTGTCTGTGCCGAACTGTTTAGACAGTAACATTTCAAAACAACTTACATGACTCAATTTTACATTTTCTTGTCTCAGTAACTCAATAACTCAATAACTTGTACAATATAACTCAAAAACTCGTGTTTATCCAATTTATATCTTCTCTGATGTACTTGTCTCAATCGGCCATGTAGATAGCTTTTACGGCGCACCTTTTTAACATCTAATATGTAAAAACAGCGCACAAATTCCTTAATGGTGAATGCCGAAAAGATATGGACTTTTTGGCTCAAACTCCGGCGACAGCTGTCACTGCCACTGCTGATGTTCATGTATCAGCAGAAAAACACTACGACGATAAGTGTCTTGATAGCTAATTGCTTAAAGCATGTGAATACGACTGTTTAAGTCCTTGGTTCAGATCACATCAACGAGTATTTTCCACATTTTCCACAGTTCTTAAAAAGTCGTTTAACACCTTATAGCGTTATGTGCGTATTGTGCTGAATTTAGGTTGTGGACGGTACGCTGTTTATTCGAGTTGGTAATGCACGCGTCCTAGAGACCGATATGATTGCCTCAAATGGTATTATTCATACAGTTGATGATATAATTCTTTCGGAGAAATGTAAGCTTTCCTTTTTAGATTCATTTTTTTCTCCCCCTTATCTCCTCTGCTTTTCCTTTGCCATATTTCAGCGAACTTCGCAAATTAAAAGTTACATATCAAACGAACTCATTATTGACGGTAATTTCGACTGCAGCATTTTGCAGCTTAAGCACTGCATAGTGAAGGAGGCTTTTTGAATGTATTATCGTCAGCTTGCGTATGGCAAGCCACTGTCAATTTGTTCAGTATCGTCGACGTGTGTAGAGCAAAGTCGCCATCAGTTTATTCGACCCATGAAAGATGAAAAACGTGATCGACCTGAGGACGCAGCTGAACTCATACATAATGCTATTAAATAGATCTGCGATAAGTTATTGTGTAGTTTTACTGCAGTCGAACTAGCTTCACTGACTTTAAATTAAAGCCCGAACTCTGCGTTGTAAACTTGGTATAACTTTCAATAATTGCAGTTGCGGACTGGAGAGATCATCTGGCAGTTTATGAGGAAGGCTTTTTAAAATTGGCCGAAGAAGTGATTCCTAACGAAGAAGAACCAGCAGCAATATTCGTTCCACCCAGAGAATCACTCAGAGTTGATTTTAAATTTGTTCTGTTGTTTCAACGTTGGATACAGGTATTCATCGGAGTGCTGTCGGAAGAGAGATGCTGATGAACGCGGTGCAAGGAAATTACAAAAAAAAAATAATTTGTTTAAACCTTCCTATCTTTTTAGGAATAACATTTTTTTTTTAAATTATCCACTAATTTTCACCCCAAAAAGCAATCACAACGTCGTATTTAAACGACGGAACGAGTCTATACCTGAGATGCAGTCTCTAGTCGTCGTAACATACTTGCATGACCAGTGCCTTATAGGAATTGCTAACGTTTTCCGTTCCAGTACATTTCGCGATTCAGCATTTAACCATGTCTATTCATACGTCTAGTTATTGTATTAAAGTAGTGTGACATATCGAGGCTTTTCAAACTTAAAATGGTTACTGGCTTTAGATTTTTTCCGTTTTTCCAAATGACTTCTTCGGGGAAAAAAAAACAAGTGAGTGGGAATCACTTGCTGCGTTCCTTTATGGCACGAAAGAAGAGAACGATTGCTGTGTTGATCTCATTCATTAAAGTGACATCAGTAATTAATGATATCATTGCTTAATAAAAGAAGTCGTCTTTTTTAAAAATCATTTTCCAGTACTTAGAAAAGTACAATTAAGGTATCATATAGCAATATTAGATCCTCAAGCATTTTATGCGTTAATTATTCCTCCATACAATCATCATTAATTCGAAACGTTATCAATGCTTAAATAACTTCCAGAATCTGTCGGATGAGAAATCATTCATCCAGAATCATGTCGTTCGACGATCTGAAATGATCACAAATAACTCTATAACAACTGAATTTGGATCAAAGGTTGGTTGATGAATGCTTGAAATTTACTTAACTGTTTCTTACCTAAGAGTTCTACTTTTAATGAATATTTTAAGAAAACCAGTCCAACTTCGGCTGAATAAAAGCTTTGCTTACAAAAAATGGAAGTGCCCGAAATCTTTAACAACACATTTTGTTGCAAACTGCTTTAGGGATAAGTCATGCTTTTTTTGCAAGAAGTTTTCCATTTCTTAAATCGCCACAGTTTTTGCTTTCTAAAAACTGAAATGATATAGGGGTAACAGATGGTCGCTTTATAACCCATTCAGTTGCTCTATTTACTTACTTGTAAACCATTGTTTGATATGTTTGTAATAAATACTCTTTCAATATTCGACATGAACAAATGAAGCTCTCTCTAACTTATCTATTTCCATTTGCCATTAAATCCTGCTAATATTAAACTTCTCTGTCTTCGTTTATGTCTTTGCACTGCCAGATAGAAGCCACTTTTGTAGATTTTTTCCTCCTCCGGCACAGAAAGGGCGTCGTTTGGCTGTATCGCAACATCGAAACCATCGCAGCGACTTTGCAGCACAACCGTTTATTTCATTACTGAGGTTTTACTTTTTTGAAGTGAATAAACAAGAAGTCAAGGCATCTGGAAATTTCTTTAGTGTCCACCTTATTTTTGGAGCTATAAGGATGCCAAAACATAAGGCGTAAATCACATGCTTATGACTCCGATATGCGAAAAAATATAATGTGCACGAAAGGATTAGCGCTAGGCGGCGCAAATGCCATCACTTATATATTTTTTTGAGTTGTCGCAAATTTCTCGAAATTTATGACTTTCTTCGCTTATCAAAAAAGATGAATTTAGTCACCGAGCAAAATATTTTATTTCACTAATCATTTCAGCTTCATAATACGATAATTGCGATTTTCCACGCTATCATCGACATTCTTCAACCATTATAAAAATATGCATGAAACGATTAATAAATAACCTCTCAGAGATAAGTGACTGAGCTCGAAACAGTTAGCAAGTTGCAAGCCATTTCGTATAGCGTGCATTTGCTTTCAGAATTTTCTTTACTTTATTCGAAGTGACTCGATATGATTAAAACTGTTTCAACAAAAGATAGAAGTACCTTAATAGGTATATTGTTAAACTTTGAAATGTTTTTTGGGGACTTCAATACTCGACTAATTCTCAACTTTGGAGTTTCGATAATATATTTAATCGTTCAGAAATGCCCTGATTCAGGCGCACATATTTTAATGCCAAATCAACTCTAATTAGTCCGAATTATTTCAGTGACAAAGATATTCCCTTAAAGCATTGGTACCCTGTAGTATAACGAGAGCTGGTCAGAGGTAACTGTCAGTGACCCACTGTTCAAACTGACTTTTAGTATGATCGAATAGATCAATTTTGACTTTATGTTCAGATTCAGGAACCTTATGCACTCGAATATGAATCTTTTCTTGAAGTTGCGATGTCATACAATAACTTGCTATGATGTCAATTGTTCGTAAATATTTAACATTTTCTGGATGCATAGATGTTCCACCGATATTCGACACTAGGAAGGATGTGGTGGGCAATGGAAGGATGAAGGATGTGGTGTGGATGGAGGGATGAAGGGTGTGATGGGGGATGGGGGGATGAATGATGCAAATTGTCAGTAGACAGGAACCATAGGGACGATCAAACGTATTTCAGTTTCGCAATGCATAAGAGCCCGAAATCAATTATGTAATTTGTATTTTTCAGCCGTTGCCAATTGTTCGGCAAAACATTCGCGAACTACTGAATACGCGTCAAGATCTGTCGGTATTTCGAAGTCTTTTCGATAATAGTTCGTTAACCGAACTCGTTGATATGGAATCGGATGCACCATACACATTACTTTTACCTTCCGATGATGCGCTCTCGAAAAACCAAATTAAAGCTCTCAACGAAAACAAAACAATGGCCGAGAAGTTCGTTGGACGGCACATTTTCAAAGGTGATGCAACTTCAATTCACTTGGGGGCTCTATGCAAATGACGATTTTGCCTTGCTTATAAAGTTGAAGTGAGCACCATTACAACTTTTAAAGATCCCCTAAAGCGGACACATTTCAAGAAGTGAGACTTTTAGAAGGAAATAAAAAGACATTCACTTTTCAAAAAATTCTGCTTAAGACTGTTTCCAGTTCTGAAATATTCAATAGATATGACGGTAAAAAATTGTTTGCTCTGAATATCCGCATTGCTTCCAACTACTTTTCCTCTATGATCGTATAAGCATTGTTGGTTGCAAATTAATGCTTCATGTCATTTCATTTTTCACTTGGGTGTGACTACATAAAGCTAACGATAAAATCGATCTAGTCGTAGCCTAGAACACCAAATTTGCTATGAAGATGACAACTTACTTTTGAAGAATATGGAACTTTTTAAGCATTTGTATGTCATCGAGCTTGAAAGCAATATAAAACTTTTTTTCCTGTGATTTATATTGCCTTAATAAATATTAAGGTGTATATATTTCGGTAAACTTCTTCCTGTTACAGCTTTTTACAAATTTTCGGTAGGTTTTCACATACATTCAACACATGGTTACGTCAATTTTCCACATTTTTGAAAAACTTCGTATACTGTATTACCTTGAGAAAATTACCGTATATTCTATTACATTTCCGTATACAGAAACGATCACGGTATACATACAGAAATGATCACAGTATTCCCAATTTTCTCTTATTCTAAGTCTCGAAAAGATTTTGCACTTAGTGTGTCCATCCACCCAAAATGACTTCCACTCATGAAAATCCGCAATAGCTTATTTATAATTTTCCCGGTTTTTGAAGTGACAAAGAAATTTTTAGGATTCATTTGTTCAACGCAACTCTACGCACACAGTGATCGATTCGACAATCCGAAACTTCTTGAGAATTTACAACGAGAGTACTTCGCCGGTAGATCCAAATCAGGGCAAATCATTGTCGGTGATAGCAGAGTTCAAGTAATTCAATTTTCATTCGCTTTCAACTTGGTACAAGCATTTATGAATAATAAGTAGAATAATCTTCGAGAGAATAATCTGCGAATTAAGTCCGATACATCCCCGACGCTTTTGCCTTATCACTCCTACGATAACACCAGTCACACAAAGAATGTCTTGCCCAGCAGTCCAGCCGAACAGCAATATTAAAAACAAAGTCACTGTAATCTTCATTATCTTTTCGCTCTTCGTTATCTTACAGTTTATTTTAAAACCTTGAGGACGATATTCATCTCTGCGGTAATGCCGTATTTAGTAATATTGCGCTGGACTCGGATGAATCAGTAGCAGACATCTATTACATGTGGAATCGTTTTGATACTATTTAGTTCTGAGTACAATAACCGGGCTGCACGATTGTCCAAAGTTATTCAGACATTCGTGATACGGATTAAAATAAAAATTCCACTAGCAGAACTTGTTTAGGCATTTATTTCTAATTCTCAAAACAATTTTTTTTCGGACATGTTGCAGTGTTTAATTAAAGGGTTGATGATTTCCTTATTAGGCTGATGTGGTTTTTTTTTTCATTTTCAGGAAAAAGATATAATAGCAACAAACGGAATAATACACATACTGGAAAGCCCTCTAAAGGCAGCCGCACCACCAGGACGAATTCCGCTCTATTCATCGTTACTTGACCTTTTCGATTTGTAATTTGCTTGTTAACAAATGTGGTACAAAAATAAAACCTGTTAAAAGTCGTAGTATTTATCGCAGTTATTAGAACTCGCATCAACGTAAATGACTGCCATCAACACGGTTCCAGAAGATATCGGAGCAGGTAGTAAATCGGAATTATAAGACTCGCGCAATATGTCAGTGCGTGACGAGTGTCCGGATGGGCGCTCGCCTAAGATGCATCTACATGCATAAATATACGACATGCGCCCTATGTTTCCCGCTTACTGTTGCCCAAAGACCCTAAGGTATGGACGTGTTCATTTCAACTCCTTGTTTTCCTTATCTACATAACGACTTTTACTAACGCGGATGCCGTGGCAGATGCCGAAATTGTGTTTGCTATAGATATAATTTATGGAACCGGAAACGCTAAACTTGAATTCGGCTATTGGCGTGTTCTTAGGGCAAGTTAAATTTTCATTTTTACCAGAGCTGATCGCATGAGGAAATGGCAGTTTCGATTTATTTGCAAGCCTTTAGACTATTTGATCACAAAATTTATATTTAAAATTTGGCTTGATTTGGCTTCAACGGAATTATATTAAAATTTGAAATTTTATCTAACTGGTCAACAAAACGTAAATTTGGCTTGACGACATATTACACCATATTTCCTAAATCTCATTACGCTAGCTTTCCAGTCGATTAGTTGAAAGAATGATAGAAACATAAAATACATTGCAAACATTCTTTTGGACGGTCTGACATGATCGTGCATTTATTTACTGCTTAATTTTGTGTTTTATTCGCAATAGTCTTTCAACTATTCGTTTCAACAAATTCATTTGTTGATCGGAACAATTGTAAAAAACATTCGATGGTGCAAACATTACGTATGGCTAATCGCTAATGCGCATTCGTAACTTTGCAAAACGGAATTGGAATTACTACTTTTGCAATCAATTACTTGTTATGGCTAACGAATACGCTACAATATAGATGGCAACAAAAAGCGACACGAACGCACGATCATCGAGCTACTTTTTAACACGTTACCACCCTTTACCCTCCCCCTTCTCCCTTGGCCCATTAGAGTGCACTACAGAGATAAAAACTTCACGTCTTTCCTTCAGAACATCGATCTCATCATAGGACCAAATCTACTCACGCAGCTCCCTGGGGGATAGGATCGAGGATAAAAACTACAGCGGGTACGTTGAGTACAAGTGGCAGAGAAAAAAACGTTATCCATTGCACAAATGAGTGACAACAAAGTAGTCTGTTGATGAGCTAAACAGGCAACCCACACTTAAGCGCATTTGACCGACAGCATCCGTTCAATATTCTCCGTTTTCAGCAACGAAGACAGTCTTAACGAAGCGTATCCGAACATTTCAATGCCGATTTAGAATATTTTGCTAAAATATTTATTTATTTCAAGAACAAATTTTTTTTTTGCTGAAGTATTTTAATTTTTTTCAAGAACAAAAAGTGAACGATTGCTTCAATGAATTTTTTTGAAATCGAATTAGCTGCATATCATAAAGGATTTGAGGTAGAGAACGACGAAAAGAGCAAGTCAGAAACATAATGTCGTCACAGTTTGATCTACAAACCTCTGTTTTGCCAAAACGTATAAAAGGTTTGATGCGAAAAACAATCCAAAACTAGAGGAGCA
>JPKZ01001927.1:789379-806004 GCA_000803305.1 Toxocara canis
ATGTTGTTCCTTGTACCATGCAGATGTTCACTTTTTTTTGTAAGAACGGACAACACTCTCTCAGTCAATTTCGATTTCACTCAGATGTTTTCAACTTCACCCAAAAAATCACCTATGATGGTATCGTTGCTCAAAATGAGCAAAACCACTACACAAACACAAAGCTTATGGCATACGGAGGGCAGCGTGAAATAAGCAGAATCCTTCGTTCTTAGTTGGTCGTTCTGAGTTAAGGTAGTAGATTCGTTATGCTGTAGCCGTCAATTGATCACCAGTGTACCCTTTAACGGAGCGTTTTGGAGCCAATTTTAGATATAACCGACATGTCCGACAATTTGTCGGACGAGATGTGTGTTTGCGGATGACTAGAAAATATATTGGCCGTCGAATGATCGTTCTGTTTATTTCCATGCCTTAAAAAACTGACATTACTGGATGCACTGAATGGTCAAACTTGTGACAATTATCGCTTGAAAAATGTGGTTTTTCATGAAAACTTTTATCAGTTGTAACGTCTACTGATAAGGCGATACGTGAATCTCTTTCAAAATATTCATCGCACTCTATACTCCCCAATATCAGACTCGATCAAAGATTTTTGTTCCTACAACTTCAAAGTATCGGAGGTTCAATGTTAGTCTAATTTCATGCTCTAAGATCGTGAAAAGACTTCCTCGTTTTCTTCTCGCGAGGATTTTCTCGCTAGCCAAAGAAATTGAACGTCGAACCTATCGTCATCAACTTGGTCTTTTAAAAACAGGTTCTTTAAATAGTGTCCCTTATAGGTGTCCTTTTAGAATTGTCGAATATCAGATTTAAACGGGCGAAGAAGATGATTCCTTTTGCAACAGGTTGCTTGGATAATGGTGCTGATGTGAGACTTAAACAACTGCTTAGAATCAATATGAACACCAAGATCACGAATGCAGTCGAATGAGAGTAACATCAAATCCCAAAGATGGATCGTTATTTCGATCAATATGGTGAACGGTGTATAAGAAGAAGTGGGGAAGGGACCATTTAATCGACCAGTCATATACGTATTTAAGTGCTTGCTGAAGACAGACATAGTTAACTGCATTTATTGTGTAGTCAGCGTATAACTTTAGAACATCGGCATATAGCTTTCTTTTCTTGGGCGAATGTGGGGGGAATTTGTCGCTGATATATAGAAGTGTATTTGTATATTACGTGGATGCTCATCTTCTGCATAAAGCCTGATGGCGAACGGAAAGTCGACGATCTACGGAAAAAAATTGAATGCCTCGGTATAGTATAAGTAGGGCCAGAGCTGCGCTGCTATATTGAATTCGATTCTTAGAACGAAATACGATTTCACGTAATTTCCACATTATCAATTGTGAGATTTGCCGGGCAGTTGTGCTATATCGATGAGCGTTCAAGGTTTTGTTTTGTTAAAGGAAGAAGGCAGAGAGATATGGGTAGGGGTGGTTTGGTTTGTTTTTTTTTTTCGTTTCAGTTATGTCGCTACGTTTAGGTTCATATGACTGCTTGTTGAATGAGCATGAAGAGCAGAAACTTGATCTTGCTCGACCGTTGAAGGCTCATGCTCGGCTGTTGACGGCTTGGCGCAGAACCTTTGATTTGCGGGCTTTTCTCGTACATAAGCCCATTTATTGCCGGACACTTTTCACGTTCTAACGCGATTTCACCGCCTTTGGGAACGACAAACTCTAATTTAAGAACCACTTTCGTGAACGATGTTCATCTTCATCTGCATGTCCGTCGGCATGCTAACGAGTTTATTAGCGCATATAGGAAGCAAACTATACAACTCAAGGCACAAAGACTATGCCACCCAGCGGATGGGCCGATGATGGAGAAGGGGGGGGGAGAATCAGAGGGAAAAAAGGACGAGAAAACAAGTCTATAAACAAAGACAAATTGCACATGTAGCAGCGTGTCGTAATGTTGAAGAGAGATATGGGTAGGGGTGGTTTGGTTTGTTTTTTTTTTCGTTTCAGTTATGTCGCTACGTTTAGGTTCATATGACTGCTTGTTGAATGAGCATGAAGAGCAGAAACTTGATCTTGCTCGACCGTTGAAGGCTCATGCTCGGCTGTTGACGGCTTTGCGCAGAACCTTTGATTTGCGGGCTTTTCTCGTACATAAGCCCATTTATTGCCGGACACTTTTCACGTTCTGACGCGATTTCACCGCCTTTGGGAACGACAAACTCTAATTTAAGAACCACTTTCGTGAACGATGTTCATCTTCATCTGCATGTCCGTCGGCATGCTAACGAGTTTATTAGCGCATATAGGAAGCAAACTATACAACTCAAGGCACAAAGACTATGCCACCCAGCGGATGGGCCGATGATGGAGAAGGGGGGGGGAGAATCAGAGGGAAAAAAGGACGAGAAAACAAGTCTATAAACAAAGACAAATTGCACATGTAGCAGCGTGTCGTAATGTTGAAGTAAGCAGCTTCATAAAAACGAACTATTTCATTACGGAGGAGCAACAAAGTATCAACTTCAATAGCGTATAAGGGAAGGAAAAAGCGAAAACGAGAAGAAAATTTAAAAGGCAGTCAGTACGAAAGTCACAACAAGATTACGCTGTACGTAAACATCAGAATAGTGAAATCATGCGAGGGTGAAGCATAATGTTGATTACCTCATTCCAGATGCGAAACCGAGTGATTATGATGGTAGGAAGGTTACGTTTATTTTAAAGGTCTGTATAGTTTGCGCTTTCATCACGTGCAGAATTTCACACATTTATTACTCTGTTTGAGAATGAGTATTTGCATAAGTTTGGTCTATGTATTTTCTTACAGAGCTGAGGCTTTTTATCGCTATTTTTTCGTTACATTAAAACTTTGAGGTTGCAGAATCCAGCTAAATTGAAAACAACATCAAAATATCTTCAGTCCTGCCCCTGCCCACCATCCGCTTTACCCCTTCACTTCTTGCACTTCCCACCTTCCCTTACCAAATTTAGTTCATTCCCAAGTTCTCATCCATCTCCTCCTGGCAAGTTGAAATGCTACATATGTGAGATATGAATTCCACCCATGGAAAGCATATTTGTTTTCACCATTGCAAAGTACTTAAAAATAGGGAACTTTGTTGATTTTTGACTTAATCAAGTGATCTCTGTCATGAATATCATTGGTGTGGTTCATCGTCGTTTCACTTTTAAAATATGATTTGTCGTTGTTGTTACGGAAAAACATGCTTGCAGTCCTGGCATCATCTTTTTTATAACGCCAACCGTCTACAGGTCTAATCGATCATTCGCTGAAAATTCGATATGTTTATTATGTAGCAATTTGTTTCCATACATTTAGACCACATTATTCGTTATCCTAACGAATAATTTAACCCACCAAGTTGTTATAATATGCTTGCTCTATGTCAAATTGCATCTAAGTGATTTTGTTTACGACTCAATGACTTCAAAGACGGAATGTAATACCGTTGATTTCCGGTTCCAATGAGTTTTTTTTTTCGCGATTTCATATTTTTTGATCGTATCAAGAAATGAATATTTTTAATTATGCTGCGAGAAGTTGTATGCAAAACTTCGCAATACTAATTTGTTCAATTGTCGTTTTATTTTGAGGACCGTATCCGTATTCGGTGTCGATCTATAGGAGTTCATCGAAATGTCTGAGAAAGTCCCATTGGAAAAGAGGAGAAAAATGGCATTGGAGGACGTCCTGAAGGCGACTACAGGAATAGCACCCGAAGATATTTTCGAAGATAATGGCAGCGACGAGAAAGTTGAACAAAAAGGTCGGTGGATATATCTGCAATTTTTATATAATGATTTCAATCTTCGAAAATGATGCTTTAAAGCGAAGGGGGCAAGAGGAGTGAGGATGGGGGGGAGGGGATGTGGTTGCTGTACGGTATTCAAGAGGGTACTTGACTGTGTCACTTTTACAGCTTTAAATTTTGTTCATTTATCAGCGCATATTCGGCATGGTAACTATACAAGCAGTCTGCCGGCTGAATTGCTATCATTCTTTATAGATGAATGCAGTTGTTGTATCAAAGAGACTTGGGAAATGATTGGGTGACCGATTGAGTGAGATCGAATGAAATGCGCAAAGTGGGTTGTGATCGGCCTATGAATTTAGTGAAATGGTCGCGCGGATGCTCATTAGCAGGCGGGATAAGTTGATTGCTGGTAATGACTGTTCGACCGACCGTGCTAATGCCCAGTTAAGCGTGCAAGAAAACAAATAGGGAAATGAACGGATGGACGAACATGTAGATTTTCATTTTATGGGGATCGGTCTATCTTTGAATTTGACTGTTTAGTTGGTTTTCTTGCGGTCAGTTGTTGTGTTATTCGGGAGAATTTCTAAATGTGAGGGAGGGTGAGCTGTATGGTGCGAAAGCTTTTTCCAAAGTGCCAGCGAATGCTCACAAGTAGCTTTTTACAGAATTAGTTAGCTTCATCTATGATATCATAGCTTTTAAACGTGCGGTGTTTTTTGTTCTGATGCGGCATACTTTTAGTGCATGAATGTAGCGTTGGCGAAACTGGCCATTCGAATTTTTTTGCCCTATTCTTCCATGCTTTAATGTCGCATTTCCACTTCCGCCCCACCCCCGCCTCCCCGCTTCCCCTCACTCCTCCCTTGTGCTCACTACTGATCGATCCGATCACCTGTTTAGTTACCGTGGCAGCTAAATTTAAATGTCTACTCACACTGACAGATCAACCGGTACTGGTTCCCCCTACAAGACTAAGCATTCAAGTTAAAGCATTTAACTTGAGCTTTTACTGACATGCCTCATTTCTGATGCGTTTCCCACTAGTCAAGGTGTCATTGCTTTTTTTCTTTTGCATCTGCCTCTCTGTTTCTTCTTACGCGTCAACCGCTTATTAAAAATTATCTTCGTTTCTGTTATTCGTGCAGTGGAATTCATAGTTTCAGCTTAGCATGGGGACGGGGCTTATGCAAAAATAGCATCACTAGAGAAAGGCTAGAGCTATCTAAATTTTACTGATGACCGAACTTGAGGTTTTGCATGGAGAGTGATATGACTAAACGAGCTGTGATTTCAGGATGGTGGGGAGGAGGGGGGAGGGAGGGAGATGGGATTGTATAAATCCCATTCTTCACAGAGAACAGGGAGAGCAGGGCCAATTTCAAGCATTTATGGGTAGCTAAAAGAGCTTCTTAATGGCGCATACGTTTGTTTCGGCTTGTTTAGATTTTCAAAACGTTTCATGATCGCTAACTGATAGCTTCGAGATGGCAGCAGCTAGGAGTGTGAGCGTTAATGTGTTTTTTTTTTCCTTCTTCCAGAAGATAACGCTTTAACGTTCAATACTGAAAAGAAGAGACGAACAAGGCTTCCTCGCCGAATTCGAGATGAGCTCTTCGAATTGGTTCTTCAAAAAGAACATGAACTTTTCATTGATGACGTCACTCAAAGTGGTAATCTACGCAAACGAATGGCATGGAATGAAATCCTTTTGAGGTGAACCAATCAACTTTTTGATAAAACATGAAAACCATTTTTGCTCTGTTGGCTTGTTGATGTTAAAGAGGATATGAGAACAATTTGAAACATTAATGCTTTTGTATCTAATGATGAAAAGGCCTATATTTATGTTATATTTACTGATCACCGTAGAAGAATTTTAGACCTGTAGTATGTTGAGAAAAATTGGCCGAAAATGTACGTGCATAGAAATGTGCAAGTTTTAGTGACCTGTCTTTGTTACGTTAGGTTAATTAATGATCGACGCTCATATTGGAGTGGTTTCTCCTAGACTTGCATAACTTCTATATTCTTTTCTTCCTTTTTCTTCCTCCTCCTCTTCTCTCCTCTCCACTTACTTCCTTCTCCCTTCCTTTTTCCGCTTTCTCTTCTCTCTTTACCCTCCTATTCTGACTTCTTCATCCGAAAGAATTTACCGCCTGATTGTTGACTCCGCACCAAAGTGGCAAATTCTCAGCCATCCTACCGCAGAGATCTTCGACTTCTCAATAGTGTTGAACCGTTACATCCGCAGCTGCAAGAATCACATGATGCCAACTCCATGCTATAATGCATGCGTGCAGGCAATTCTGATTGGGATTCATGAAGCAGATCTCATTTTTATACTGTGGTTTTAGGGCGTACGTTGTCATAAATAGCAGCCGGGCATCAATTTTCATTAAGGGAGAAGGGGGTAGGAGGGGGGGAATACAGAAGCTGTTGCTTCGCTAAGACAACATGATGCATTATCGTGCGATAGTGAATGTGTTGGCTAAGAGTAGCAGCTCAGAAGGGTCTCAAAAAATGGACGTTATAAAATATTTTACATCATTTTTTTTTTGGAATCTCTTGACCAATTCACTAAGTTTAATGAGGAAATGGTGAAATGTGAATCGATAAGAAAAAGCAGTAAGAGAGCGCATCTACAACGCTGTGCAGAAGAGGCGGGTTCCGCCGGTAAAGGCAACTTCCTTTTAGAATAACGATAAAGCTTATGAGTTCTCAGCTGAGTAAGATTTCTGTACCTTCAGTATCGCACCATAATACACCATTTTACCACTGCTTTTGTTCGAGAGATTCCATACATTGTTTGGTGTTTCTGTGTATGAAGAGAGTTCACGATAGGGATGTGGATCAATGCTGCTCTTTAACGTTGTGTAATAGAAGCGGTTAGCAATTCCGAAATGGTTGTCAGAATCATGTAGATCAGAACAATTACCAGCCGCTCCTCTCCTGTTTCTGAATGGCTTTGCTTGGTGTGAATCCTGTATGTGACTCCACACTATGTAAACTAGCTTGTATAGTTCCATAATTAACTGACGCAGTTCGCTTGGATTAGTATCGGCCGCGGTAATTTGTGTGCACAGTAGTCTTTTGAAGACTTTTGAAAAAGGGCTAAACTGTATGGCACGACTAATGGATAGTTAACTGTTATATAACGAAATGCCATATCTCAGCTAAAACCTTTTCAAACTCAGTACCCAGATGAAGGGTCGTTTCAAATATTTTGGAAATTTTGATCACACTGATGCAAAAAAAATGAACTTCCGCAGCTGAAGAGAAGCGGCGGTTCATCTTCGTCCCTTCGAAAAGACGGTCTTGTTCATTGCATGTACTTCGCCTGTCATAAGAATTTCGCCAACTACGAAATACTCTTAACTTATCGTGCCAAAGAGAGATGCATCGAAGCGAAAATCGATTTGGGGCATTTCTATGTGGCGTAGACTGCTCTGTCCCATTTAAGCGCCGCCGCAGCTTTTATATTTCACACCCTGATAGCGTGCATCAGCAGGTAGACACCGATACATAATATAAAAGGTGAGCACACGCAACCACATCTAGCTCAAATAGATTTGCATAGCAAAAACGTCAACGCTTGGTGCAGAATTGTTTTTTTTTGTGTGTGTGTGTGTGAACGTGTCCATGTGCGCTTCTGTTTCTTTCACCGAAATATCTTTCACCTTCTCCTTATCTTTCTTTTGTATTTCGTTCTTCATTGTCATAGATGGCCCTTTTTTTTCGTTTGAATTGCCCATTGATTCAAAGGGATGTTATATTTAAAGCAGTTAGTGGTGATTCGGTGCCGAAATATACGTTTCTGAATCGAGGTACTTTTAACATTAAAGTACTTTGTGCGAATTTAAATTGCGCGGTTTATAATAGTTTCGAATAGACTCGCACATTCAAAGTTCGTGAGGTCTGTGTCAGAGTTCAAGGATGTCTTGATTCAGGCGTATACATATTCCGGCATCGAATGAGCTTTTGTCTCTTCAAATACAAAAGTAGCGCCTCGACGCTGTTATTAACTGTATCACACACTTCAACAGTTGATACTGTTCGGTTTTTAAAATTATTACTTTCTTTCTTTGAAGTCCTATCATTCGTTTTTGAAGTTCCCAAATTTTGAATACAAACTACCTGTTTAGTGTGTTATTCTCCGGAACTGCCTAAAACCAGGCAAATTATAATATATGCTTTTAAACCCTAATTGCATTGATGGCGGCATGCGTGAATCAGTTTATGAATTGTCGGAAATATTCACACGTAAACGCACTTTCAACTGCAACTTCTAATCATACTTTTGGTTAAAAAAAATTAAAATTGGAAGTTTGAACTGATTCACGTCCGGCGACCGTTGCAGTGAGGTCATAAAATTATATGGTAAAGGTGTATGTGTTCAATACTTTCTGCGTACTTTTTAATATGGAGTAGTAAATAATTTAGCATTATAACCAACCATCCGGAGTTACCGTTGACATTGGGGATGATTCGGCGTACCTGGCGCGGCGTGGTCGCGAAGATCAGAGCAAATCGTAGTCGATTTCAGGCGTTAGTTTTTCGCTGTCATTGATTTATTTGGTTTGTTTATGTGAACGATCGAAGGTAGGCTTAGGTAACGTCCACTGTGTATGTGTGTGTTTGTGTTTTAATGTGGGAAGGCAGAGACAATAAATTTGAAACCGGCTAACAGCCGTTAAATGTTATCACGCGGCGATACCTTAAAAGAAAAGTTATTCATCTAAAAGAATAGCTCTCCTTTTAAGTACTGTAATGTTTATAGTTGGCATTTTAGATAAATATTATCAGTGAGATCATGGAAATGATTTATAGTTAAAATTTTAGATGAATATCGATCGTGGAATGAAATGAATATATCATGGAAACGATGTGCTTTTTTCAGGTATTGTTCGAACACGAATGAGTCATCGGAAATCATGAAAGATTGCCCGTTTAGTAAGGGTGAGCTCAACGTATTTCGCTGGTTGTCTAAAAGGCCTGGATTTTGTTGCTATCAAAATAACGGTTTAGAAGAGGTAAGCCTCATAAATACTTTTCGCTGCTGTTGGAGGGAATGTGATCTCTCAGATGCTTATATCCGTTTCATGATCAAACATTGTTCGATTCCATGATGACCTTAAAGGCTGAGTAGAACAATCCAGAAGGGGTTAGTAAAAGTTCGCTTGTGGGTGTTTGAGCTTCGTAGCCGGCCAAAGATGTTCCAGTGCCACGGTTACACGTCTAGACGTGGCAAGGCATTTTCTAGAAATATAGTTGAAGTCGACGATGAACATTACGACCTGATCATTCGCTCTGTTTTAGTTTACTGCTCGGCAAACTGTGGTTTCCATATGGCCTAGAAAGACGAGCAAATTTTTTTTTTTTAAAATGAAGCAAGTAAGACCGTTCTATAAGGAGCTGCTAAGAAGTGGCAGATGATTTTTTAATCTAGCTGAACGCTAGGACCGTCTTTCGGTCAATAGGGCAAAAGAGATCATAAGAATCATCCCCTGCTTTCCTTTCACTTTCTTGAAGCACTACTTTGGAGTCGAGGTATCAGTTTGCAAACATATTACTTATGGTCTTATTAGCAATTTCCATATTTCGTTCGTATTTTTCGAACGTTGACTGCGGTTTCCTTTCTCATATTTTGAGGTACAAGAAGTGAAGGTTCCATGGGAGTCATAAGGATATGCAAATATGAGTGCATTGTAGGAAGCTTTTCTTAATTCTTGTTGACTTAGCAAATTTCACTAGAATTTCACTGCCGGTCAAACATGGAAATCCTCATCCCGTGTGCTCGTGTAGATCGTCCGTCGCAGAATTGCCGAAAATACTCCGTAGCCTTCGCACTCCATAGCCTCAGATTTTGCTGTCAGTTATCTCACAGCCGGCCTTCATCACTTGCTTCTTTTTTCGTTTTCCACGACTTCCTCAAAATGTTTGAAAGTAGCCGCGGTCTTGCCCACTCTCCCCTCTATTTTTTTGTCAGTGGTAGTAGAACAATAGATGACTGCTTATGTTTGCCGACATCAGGATAGCTTATTTTAGGTAGATGGCGGTAACAGCGCAATTGCGCAGGATTATGCAGGAGTATCGGAGAGTGACCGCGAATACGAGTCCGAAGAGCGTGAGAATGATGTAATCGAGAGCGGTCGTACTAAACGAAAGCGTAAACTTGGCGAAATCCCGTCTGTACGCAACGATATGACGTCTATACGCACCGAAATCCCGTGCACACGCGGTGAAGTCTCATTTGTTCGCAACGAGGTCCCGTCTTTACGTGGTGAAATCTCATCGGCTAGCAGCGACATGTATTCGGCACAGATGGTTCTTATGGAGGCAAGTAGTATCATCGTTGGTCGTATGAATAAATTTCGTGGTTTTTGTATTGAAGCGGCTATTATTATATGGGTCATATCTGATCGCTGCTTTTATCCGTGTTGCTGCGAGAATCTGAATTCTGCAGTATAGTTGCGGCCTCCAAATTTTTAATCCGCAAAATAGGTATGTAATTCTGTTCACTAGTAAGTCTTATGACATTTTTAAAGATGTAATTTTGAGCTTTTTAAAAGCTGCTTACATATGTTTCCGTTTTCTTCGATCTACGCGTAAGGTCTCCGTAGATGTGCGCGAATATCCTTTCCCCTCGTAACCTTGTAACAAGGAAAGGATTTGATAGGCTTCCACACGTATTACGTCTGCACGCTTTCGTCTTGCTTCAACCCGACCATCATGTAGGTACCAGGTAGCGTTGAGACTGAGTTTCCACCGGCGACCTGGTTTCAAAATCGTTGGGATGCGCAGTCCACCTCGATTTGAAAGACCCGGTCCAGGACATTCAAAAAATAGGTGAGATCCTTCTCTTCGCACAAACACGATAAATCTTCGTCTAAAACACTTTTAGAAAGTTGAAAACAACTCTTGTGGCCTTATTGCTGGGGTGCGCTTGTCAGCTTGACAATGGCGCCGCCTCCTTCGGGAGACTTCAGAGTGTCAGTGTGATTACTTCGTCTTCGAGAATTGCTTTCGTCATAAGTTTGTTATTCTCAGAGGGCATTTTTCCCAGCTGTTACGAGCATTTATCCCAGTTTTCTACGAAAAATCTTCCAAGGATATGAAATTTTCAGGCAGTTCGGCATCTTCAGCAAATACGAGTTTAGACCTTTTTGACCTTCAGCTTTTTTAGATTTTTTTTTTAGACAGTTCGGCATCAAATACTTCTTCAGATTTAGACCTTCAGCTTCATTAAGACTTTTTTTTCGGTTTGAAGGTGAATCGTGACTTACAAAATTTGGTCCACAAATTTATGACTTTATAAACGTTCAAAAATTGGTTTGAGGGAGGGAGAAGGATATGTTTGTATTTTATGGAATATTTCAGGAACGAATGTCGTTCATGCGAGAAACTAGAACGCTGTTACAAGCGATGCACAGTGTGATGATGCGCCACATGCAAATTTCTGAGCAAATCGATGAGAAACTTGCCGTTTTGATTGCAAATCAGGGCAATCGCCTAAACAGTAATCAACAAGCGCTTGATTCACCACAATATGGTGCTGCACAAGGACATTTGGGAGGATTTACAGTGCACGTTGTGCAGCCGAGAAACTCGACGAACAACAGTTCATCCCCGTCTGGTTTTTCTTCTGCTAAGGTTAAGACCGAAGAGTGAGTTGAGAGAGTACTTATAGTAGCTGATATTATCGCCGATGGACAACGTTCATTAACCGTCGTAAATGTTGCTATTTTCGAGATTCGCAATCATTCAGAGGTAATTTGCATATTAGCACAAATTGTTGGTTTAGCATTCATTCGATAATGAGATATACATTACAACGATCGAATGTTTGCAAGGGTTTTTTGCAGTTGTAAATTTGCGAGTGAATTTCTATAAAATTCTAACGCGAAAGTTACCATTTGCTGTTTTCGTTATAGACTAACATCCTATCTATCTTCACTTTCAAAATTTCTTCATGACGAGTGGATGATGATGAGTGGCGATCGTGAGCCATTGCTGCATTTTGAGTAAATCACATTTTGGTACTGTCATAGCTTTGTTATGACCATTTGCTTATATGGATTTTATATATTGTATACTAATTTCATTGGAATTCAATTCTTTCTTTTTTTCTTGTTAATTGTTATGAATTTCATTAAATAGCGAAAGTCTTTTTTTTCGCATCCATGAATGCCCGTCACAAGGATGTTTATTGAAATGCGCCGTCTCAGGGTAACAGAAGGGAAAACGCCCGCTTATAATAGCTCGTCTAGGAGTGATGCCGGGAAAAAGCGTTTGCTGATCCTGGAAAGTGGACAACAATCGAGAAATATTTTCGCAACGGCTTTCCGGTTCGAGAAATAACTTTACTTGAGCTGTGTTTGCTATCACCCATAATCGAGATGTATATTTCAAATGAGTGCATATAGATGCTGTAAGTGTCGCGTGCCTCGTGGCTATGGAGAAGCTTGATTCTGATGAATTTGATCGGTTTTTCTTTTTTTGTAATCGTTTATTCCGTAATTTTCCTCGGACCAGTTGTCCGTTTCTGCCGTCGTCTTGTCGTTCATGTATCTCGCAAATGTTTTCTTCTGCGCGTTTTGGCAAATATATATACACAAAACGCTTTATATCTATATGTATGCGTCTGTCTGTTTGTAACTTGAGAATGTGTTGAATTATGTCGGATATTTATAGGTATAATTCAGGTCCGACCGTCCGCTATACTCATTTTCAAATCATCTCTATTCATCGATCTGGTCCAATTTATAGGCACTCAGGAGGAGTGTTAAAAAATCAGCATATATCAGTGACGTGATCGGATCGTAGGACAATAAATCTTTATTCAATTTGTATGAATTGTTCGAAGTTAATGAAACGGGCCGTTCTAAAGCGTGAGTCGCCAAAGCTCGTATAGTGTCATTCATCTGGCACACATTCCCATTTGTATTTTTATAATACTCAGATTGTTGTTTTTTCTTCTATTATACTTATAATTTTCTTTTCTGTACTGCATGACGTTCAATGTATAAATGCGCCATTTTTTTTCCTTTTTTTAAAATTCAATTCCGAGGCATATTCAGTTATCTTCCAATCGTTTTTACCGGCAAAACGAGGTTATTAATAAATGGAATGCCGGCCGGGCTTTTCTGTCAACAGTATTGTGGATATGCCACACTGTCGCAACAATCGCATTCTTTTCAGTAAAAGCAGTCAATAATCAATAAAGTAATGGGCTATTAATATCTTCTGACGGCAGATATTCTAGTCTTTTTACGGGAAGAGTGATAAACAAAGATCTTAATATTAATTCAGTATTACAGCCTCACAATTCTGATTCGACGAAGTAAGTAAAGCTGGAAAAACTACCCATTTGCCAAGTTTTTTGTTTCCCTCTCCCCACCAACTCCGCCATTTATTCCCGAGATTCTTGACCACAAAAACGTTGACAAGTAGACGGTCCGAACTACAAAGTAACCCTATCGGTAACGCAAAATGAGCGGGGGAGGAGGGGGATGGGGAGGGGTGAGGTGCACAAGCTTCCAGCTTTATTCTATCCTTACGGTGTCGGAACTACTTGCTTGGTTAAGAGCATTCATGACGGTTAAAATCTCTACCATCAGGGTTTGGTGTCTATGTTGTCGTTTCTGTTCGCTAAAGACGACCGTCAAAAAAAAAACAAAAACGATTACACAGGAGCAGTTATTGTAACGTTAGGCCAGGTACATACAAGTATGAAGACTTTTTTCACATCTCGCACAATTCAGACAGCGTGTGGGGAGGGAGGGGGAGGGGGGAGTTAAATGACGCTTTCTATGCCTTTGTCTAACGCTGAACACCGTGTCGTATTGATAGTCTTCAAAATGGCCGATTTTTGCACTCGAAGAAAATCTTTGCATCTTACAGTTCCATTACCTAATGTAAGAACGCTAACAAACCATTAATATGGCTTTCGAAAATGTGACGTATGGTCTGAATAAAGACAGGGTAGATCAACATTCACGAAAGACAAACTTACAGGGATGTGCTATACAAATGTTGCAGAGGTGGACGCCGAAATCGAAAGAGGAAAAAAAGTACGAAATTCTTTTAAGAAACAGGAATGTTTGAAAGATCATGTTGTGAAATTCGGGGATCGGGGGAGGGGGCGGGGTGTGGGGAAGGGATACGGAGGTCGGATAGCAGTGCTTTTACATCTGTACTTCATTTTGATTCATACAAAATGCACAACACCTGTGCTTTTGGCTCTTAGCACCCTGTCATTTAAGTAAGAATCGTGTGGCGTACACTATCCCACTCCGGTAGTGCTATCCAAGAACCGCCTGGCTGCTTGAGGTTGCCGTTTCAAAGCTAGTAGATCAAGTTTCGCTTTACTTCTGGCGGCAGAACAATCGTCTCAACAATAATATGAAAAAAATTTTTACAAATCATAACTCCAAATCATAACTCCTACAAATCAACCGATCAACCAACCCATCATCAACTGCGGAGTTTCTACGCTGCATTTGCGTCTATAGCAAGAACGACTAGAAACTTACAGAAAGTCGATTTTAGAAAGCGCGGCATTTTGATCGCCCGTATTTGCTTTGTTGCACTTTGATCAACACGTTGATCAGCACGATAATGACGATTTATATAAAAGAGCGTTGTTCGGTATTTTTATTCCTTTAGCTCACCCCTGAAGATCGGTTGATCCGGCTTGCACCTGTTTGGTAGATGCCATTTTTTAAATGTTCTTATCATGCAAAATATCGGCCTTCACCGAGTGAGAACCGTTAATACGCCTGCCTTGTAAGCTAATGGCCAGATGCTGCATTAACGTGTCACCATATCCGATAGGCTAAGACTTCCTGATATTCGCCGAAAAAAGAAGACTGATGAAAGCATAATACTTTGAAAGGGTTAGAACTGTTGCGAAAAAACTTAGAGAATTATAACAGTAACGTAAAGCACGTTTATAACGTTCGTTTACAAGTGTATCGTTCACACTGCATAATTTTCGCATAGAAATANNNNAAAAAAAATTCATGGAAAAAAATTCGAAAAAAATTCATGCGGAATAAAAATTCACGAAAAAAAATCAGGCGGAAAAAAACCAACAAATTTTGCTTAAATCTTAATGCAAAAACATGCACAGTTCCGATTCACGATAATCAGTTCTCCTTAATGAAACGAAACTACTTTTAATCATTAATTAAGACGATGTTTGATGATTTGATTTTGTTGAAAAAGTCCTTTGTTTATTTGCGCAATAAGCGCAAATCGAGAGTTTATAAAATCTAGTGATCATGTCTCGCCTTTGTTTCTTCATTTCCGCTATACATACTCGTATATCGTAATTTGCATGTTCCACATGTTTATTTGCTGTAAATGAACGGTTTTTATTACTTGTTTGTTTACTTATGGTTTCTTTGCTTTTCCAATATAGCCATTTCGAAGTATTTGTAACGAAAGCTGGTGTATTGTGCAAATTAATTTAGCGCTCCGGAGCCAATAACAGGAAGAAGTCTTCATTCGTATGAATAAAGAAAATCATACGCCGCAGTAAGGTATGTAACGAAACGGTACCGACATAAATGCAGCTGTACAAGCAGACGTTTGTATGAATTGCACATATGTACATGAAAGAATCGAAAGCTATGGGCGAAGGATGATAAGGAAATAAGCTGCATATGTGTACGTAGAAGAAGCAAAAAACCGTTTAGCATAAAAGAGTACGTAAATCATACAATTAGGCGAAGTGACTCATTAATTAAATGAGTAATTGTTTTGAGGTGAAATAAGCCGACAGTAAGACAGCATAAAAATGAAGCAAACGAAACGTCAATTTAAGTACGGATAAGAGGCATGCGGATATGAAATGTCCGTAACAGCTAAGAGGTAAATATCGACGACGTTCGTCGATTTCCTCAACACAGAGTCGATGAAAACATAACGAAGTGAACAAACAACACTCAGCGGTCGTTGTTTACCTTATAGCAACAAGCATTACGCCCAATAACACATTGCACCTCATCGTCTATGCATGCAATAGAATTTAGCAGTACCCCAGAATGCGCTTTGGCAAATGCGCAATTTGCAAAACGACAACATTGTAGCCATGTGCCCGTTATGCCGAATTATACTTGCGCGTACAAACGCGTTCGTACTTATCCGTTCGTCAAATGATATTTCAACTCGGGAGCTATTGGTATATCGGATGAACGTATATTGTTTTTTTGCAATTGAGCTGAGTTTGTCCCTTTAATGTTTTGCTTTATCGACTCTTCAATATATGTGACATTCATTATAAATGATGTAAAGAGTGAGTGATTCTATCCTTCAAAAAATTAAAAATAAAAACAAGAATCTTGCACTGAACGCTTAACAGTACAAGATTGGCGTTAATTGTTGCCGCGAACATGGGTACTGTAGGGCGGTGAAGTTCGGATGAACGAAGTTGACGAGTGTTGGCCGATCGAGCTCCGCGTGCGGCAGCGTATGATGCGCTTTGATGAAGGTGATTTGAGCTGGATAGTGTGTGGCGGTGATGTGCAGGTGTAAGCTCGATAAGCACTGTTGTGACGGAAATGTCCGGTGGTGGGAGTTGCTTTTGGCGGAAATGCCCACAGGGATGTACGGATGAGGGGGAGTCCGTTCTAACCGTATGGTTTTCGGTCATTCTCGTGACATGATGTAAAGCGTGGTTCTTTTTCGCTGCATTTCACATGCTTTCGTTCCTTTACTGGTTAGGTGTTATCAGCATGGATAATATTTATGCTGTATGCGGTTTGCCTGTTTGCTCAATTACCGTATCTTCGGGACTCATCAATGGTTGTGTGTATTTGTCGGCCCGTTCAAAAAATACGAGGAAGCTTATTTATATGTTGCTACC
>JPKZ01001928.1:0-11966 GCA_000803305.1 Toxocara canis
GAAAAAGACCTTATTATGGAGTTTTGTTTTCTTTCCGATTCATTCATGTTAATCGGAAGAACTAAATTGTCTGTTTTATTTGGTTCTGTTTGTCAGAAACGAATTTAGTTGAATTCACTATCTATTTTTGTTGGTTTAGATCTCTTTGACAACGATGGCGATCGTAGCGTGGGTGCGTATGGACCTAATCGGCACGCTGACATTACTTTGGCTATTCATTTTTGCTTTTATTTCACGAGCGGCTTGCCGTCGTCTTTGGCCGCTGTTCTTGCTCTACTTGGCCGTTCTCTTCCCTTTGCAGTATCAGCTTTATGTCGGCCTTCCACCGGAACTGTGTATTGGTGAGTTTTTCCAGTTCCACGGCATTGAGAACCAGGCGTAAACGTTTTGAAAATAGCTTGCCAACGCCAATAGCATTCAAGCATATATGTCTTCTGGAAGCTCTGGGCACTAGTGTAGTGGAGGGTTGAGGAGGAGGCAAAGTGTTTACGTGTTATTCTGAATGTTTTCACGCTAGGGAACATGTGAAGCAGTTATTTTTAAGCTGCGATCTTCTTAGAGAATGGGGAAAGTGCGTGTGCGTTGTTTCGTAAACGTTTCAAGTTCGATGTGTTAACTTATTTTGCAGATTACCCATGGAGTCATTGGCTGTCGAATCCAATTCAGAACGACAATTTGGTTCTTTGGTTGGATCTGGCGAGTTATCGAGTCCATTTGAATCCGTACAACACTATTGCCGATTTCTTCCTTCTCCTTATAGTAGCATGTCAGGTACGCTGTTTTTGGTTTTATGTTTATTGTGAACGTTGTTTCTAAGCATAGCGTTATTGCGAATACAAAGCCTCCGTAGATAGGTTCACCATTTGCTGCTTGCGCAGCATTCCTCTGAGAACTCGCGGGGAAGTGATACCTCTGTGAATTGAAAAGCACGTTTAGATCGCACTTGATGAGACCTGATCAATTTTTTGAGCACGGCAGAGCGGTTATTCAGGTTTTCTGCCTGGGTAATATTTGACGTCACCACAAGGGTTCGGCCTCTAGACATGAGAACAGGTTTGTTTCAGTTACCGAGATTCGAGGAGGGGGCTGCTCATATATGATATAAGTGTAATAAGTCGCAGCAAAAAAAAGGAAAAGTTTAATGATATATTTCAGAAAGTAGAGAAGAAGATTGTTTCGGCTTTATTTTCCTTTAAATTTCTGCCGTATCCTATGTTGTTTCATAGGTTGATGGCTGTTTCGTATTCGTCATGGTGACACTGTTGTTTTTTTCGTTCTTATGCGGACTCCAAATAAGAACGCTTGCCTAATCTATCCCCCATCGCTTTTCCGTCTACCCTTTGCTCCCTCCCCCTCCTTCGTCCTTCTTCATTATCCAAGCAACGTTGAGAATTTGTGGCTATATGTTTAGCATTGGTCCGGCCGTGCCGAACTGATGTTAATAATCAGCTCAGGGAATCAAGGCGAAGTGTTTGCAGCTGAATGCGGTATCGAAATTTTGATTGCGAAACCAAATCGTATTTGTGGTTAATTCATCTCACTTCATTCCATTTCCAAGTTATTTTTGTTTAGCTAATTAAACTTTGCCGTTTCGTACTTTAGGAGTACGTATTCCGCGCGGAAAGTGGCGACCATCCAGCCGGTGATAATAAATCGGTGTATGCGAATGGCGATTATAAGCTAGCTGTCAACAATCCACGTTACGACTTCATCGCTGTCCAGAGGTTTGCTTGCGAGTCTTACTTTCTGTTTTCTCGTTTTTAAAAATTTTGTATGCTCTTATAAGCGTTTGCAAATGCCTCTTTGGGAACACCTCATGAATTCTTCCATCCGATCTTTGTACGAATGAGTTTCGTCGAATCTGTGATTTTCCCCTCTTCTTTGTTTCCTTCCAGATTCACTTGCAGCCTTCGTCTGTTTTAATTCAGCTACTTTTTAATCGCTGTTCTGCGATTTCATTGCCTGCGCTAATCCGGTCAGCTGTGATCATTCAGCAACATCTCTTCCAACATTTTTTAAAACTTTTGTAGTGAAAGTTCATGAAGATGGCGTTGTTGGACAACTTTTTAAATAATATGTTTGAACAATGGCGGGGATTCATCTTGTATAACTTCCCATATTGTTACACTCGTTTCTTGAAACCATTTGGAATCATTCAGATGGTGAGCAAGCGGAGGAAGTAGAAAGGGAGAAGGAAGAGGAGGAAAGGGTTCGTGATCTCGGTCGACCTCCTCGCCTCAGCTTTTGCTCCATTAAGCGTCATTTTGGTCGAGCTATGTCAGAACTAAACATTACCAAGAGTTGTTTACTTTGTAGGTTCAACTGCTTGTTCCAAAGTCAGCGCTAAAGTCTTGAGAATTTGCCCTTATAGGCTATTCAATAGATGAGATTGTTAACCAAATTTCAACTTCCATGAATGTACGAGATTTCGACAAATGCGTTTCGCAGTTTTTCAAAAGTTTTAGCCAAAGTATTTTGCGATCCGGCCGATATTGCACCTCCAATATTTTGCTAGACCCCAGCGGAAGCAGTTGGCTGACCTTTTGATTAGCGTTCATCGTTCGGCCGAATTACTGACCAGTGTGGTCTCGCTGTCCATCCGCTGCGCATTCCTCGATGATCAGAAATTGCTTTCTGCAGGGCACTACTTACTGCCTATGCATTCATGTGCTAACCATGCTGCTTTGCTATATTATGTTTAATTTGAACATACATATGTTTGTTTTCTTAAAAAGTAACCTAGCACTTTGCAAAACGCAACGAAAACAGGTCGCCCAGGTATGTTTCTAAGCAGGTGTGGCAACATGAGCTTCGAATTACAGGAGCTTCGTTGACTTTCTGAAAGTGGCTGTATTCAATTACGGTCATTGGGCAACGTTGATAATGGTGTTGGTTGCGGGCCTTGGTGGAGTGTCATTATTTGCTCTCGGCTATATTGTGCTTACGTTTTCGATGCTATGGCAAGGAAACAACCTCTACGCGATGAGCAGATATCAGCGCACACTGAAGCGTTGGAGAATCCTTCTGTTGTATACCGTGTTTACTATGCTGTGCAAAGTTGCTTTACAGGTTCGATTGCATTCTAATTATATGCAGTACCGCTTTCACAGTGTTCTGCTCCATTTTAATTGCTTTCTTTGCTTCGGTTGCTAACTAAAAATGTACATGCGAACGGCTGCCTTCATTACTTAACAAAATTTGTCAACAGCAAGGGGGTTTAATACAACAGTTTTTTTGAACTAAATAATGGAAAGAGCTCATGTGAAAATTTCCACATAGCAACGCGACTCACCTGGAGCAGTATTTTGGGGAGCGTAATGTGAACGTTTCGAAGTAGAAATGGGTTGTGCTGCGGAGCGAACATACGAAGTGACAATATATCCTTTGAGGTCGTCGGTTGCGCTTTCGTGCATTTGCTGAGAGACGCAAATGTATGCTACTTGCGACAGCTGTTCAGTATTGTATGTGTCAGCAAAGACCCGGATCGGCCTAACAACTACTACTTTCCTGGACGTATGTCTTCTTTATTTTGAGCAACGAATAGCGTATTTGCTTGGTAATGAGCGTCTTCGAATAGAAACACCTCTGTAAGCTCTACAAGAAAGTAAAAGTTTACCTTTCCTTCATTGGTTACCTTTTCCTCTCCACCTTCCTTATTTATAGAAATGAAGTTGTCGGATGTCATATCAGCGTAACATTTGATACATATGCTCGTGTCAGCCACTGATATCGTGGGTATATCCATCCCTGTTTGTCGGGGCAGCATAACTCAATGGTCTTCTAGTGCAGCAATGGAATAGCTCATCCCCTTCAATAATAACATCTAGTCAGCTTGCACAGATACGTATTAATCATTTTGCTCTGATGATAATCGTGGTAGAAAGGGAAGAGGCAGAGATGAAAAAAAAAGTGTTCACATATGTGGGACTCTAACATCGATAGAAATAACCAGTACCATGGTGTAACATTAGTATTTCGCTTACGGGGTGAGGCTAAGCCTCAGCTTGCATTAAACTCTGTTCAGTTACTCCTTGAAAATTCACTTACATCTACTACTACACTTAAGCCTTTCAGTTTGCTCACTTGATTACAATCTGAACTTCCATCTGCATCCGTTTGCAACTTTGTTTTCTATTTTCTTTCATTTGTTTTCTTTTTTTTCCACATTATTTTCCTCATTTTTCGAGCGAGTTGCGTGTTCGGCTCGAAGTTGAGGTGCGACTCACAAATGACAACAAATCAACTGAAGAGCAGTAAGCTCACCTCTGCTTCCTACATTCAAAAAAGGAAATTGCATCTGTTAGTTCAAGAATATGTTCTACTTTGAGGTGAGCAGTTGTTTTTCTTTCAAACTGTCGGGACTTTTTAGGATGTGCATTTTAAAAAATGGAAGGTAATTCAGTTTTTTTTTTGGTTTTAGAGCTTGAGTTCGATAACACATGCACAGTGCAGAAGTCGGAGACGCAGATCGGCTTTGATACGTTCGCATTCGCATTCCTCATCTTCCAAATGCGTATTCTTCATTCTTGGTACTTCCAGCATTGTATGCTTGACTACCGTTCTGAGGCGGTACTCATGAATCGGTTTGTCGATTTATTCTCTTCTGTGATTCACTTCAACGTATGAAAGACGTTTCGGATTCTTAAACACCCCACGTGTCCAGCATAAGTGCTTTTTGTACGTTAGGGCTATCCGGATTTTATTTCCTAATTTCTTTTGGAAAATGGAAGCTCGTTGGATCAATCTCTAATCGAAGAAGTACCGTTTCCAATGTGGAGTTGTTGTGCGACCCTCCCGCTCCCCTCCCCCACTCAGTAACTTAAGTGAAAGTCTGTATAACATCGGTGAAATGAATGAAAATGAGAATGCATTTACTGGCGTTTGATCGTTTGCTTGGCATCAATTTGAGTGCATTAGTAGCGATTTGTAATCGAAGTAGGTTGCATACTTTGTAAGATATATGAGTTTTCAATTGGCCTAAGAATTGAACGAATTCTCATCTTTTTATGGAGGCAACTGATTTTCGTTCGAGGGACAGTTATGAAAATTTGATTTGACAGTTATGAAATCAGTTATGAAAAAAAAAAAGTATATATATAGAGAGAGACGATGTTGTTTTCTAACAGCAAGCACACATCTAGTTGTATGTGAAATAAATAGGTGCCGGGGTTGTTTTCAAACAAATTGTGGTGTGTTTCTTTTCAGCGAGAGGGAAAAGGTTTCCGGCCATTAATTCCCCTCTGTATATCTACCTGTACTTCCGTTTGGGCTGCGCTCATTGTTTTTCTTGGTCTTCTTAATAAATGATGGTTCATCAAATTTATTTTGAGTCAGAGAAATACCTTTCTAAATTTAAAAAAAAAATTAAAGAGGACCATTCGGAAATCCATAGAAGGTTTCAATGCGTCTTCTTTTGTGGCAGTACTGCCACGACGTGTTTTAGCAATTCCTGTCCTCAGATACGACGATTGCAGGACGATTTAAAATTGTAATAGTGCATCGACCTGCTTTACATTTGATGATTTTGGATGGGTAATTTTTCAGTTAGCCTTACCTCGTACGAAGTATTAAAATGAAAATCCGACTAGGAGTTCGTCACAGTCTCGATTTGAAATTTCTGAATAGCCGCATGCTAACCCGCAGGTATGACGTCACCATAATTTAAAAGAGGAATTTTAACGGATTTAGCAGAGGATTTCGATCATTTGCATGGAAATCTGAACGCACTGCTGGCCGATCGGTCGGCTGGTGTACAACCGGGATGCATAATTGGCTGGCTGCCTGCGATCGAACGTCCTGCGTTTCTTAGTGTATGCTAAAAATGTTTTGCATACAAAAGGAGTTTTGCTGCGCTGATTACACTGTTGCTTTCAGAGGTGCGGTATTGACAAATCAGCTAATTGAAAAAGAAATGAAAGAGCAGAATCTGCATCAATCGCGCAAATTCGATGAAATCAAACAACGGACGGCGAAGATTCGACAGCGTTACGAAGAGCAACTGCATTACGGTGGTGCTGGTGCGTTTACGCCACAGACCTATGGACAAGGTAGGCCACCGCTTTTTTTGTTTCCTTCGCTTTGGTATCCGCTATTCGTAAAGAGCAGAGTCTTTGAACAGCCACTAGTTATCAACTCAACCAAGAGATGTGAAATCGCGTTAAACATTGCTGGGTTCTGTCATAAAAATGACAGGTTTTTAAAAAAAATTACCTGTTCTGCATTTTTTTTCGGCGCATTGCTAGCCTTCTCAGTTTAGTGAGGCTTTTTTCTCAACAGTTTCTTAATTTTCTTATCTTGATCGGTTTAGTTTTTTTTTCCTGAGCTAGAAGGAACTGCAGGTTGGAGTATTGTTGTGCATCCTTTGTGTTGTTGGAGTTCGAAGATCGTAGTCTGGAATTTCTTGTTTTGTAATTGACTTCCCGTTCTCTAGTTTTCACTGTTAAAATGTATGTGCTAGAGATTGACACAAGCATGAGAGCCCATTCTATGCGGCTGTACGTCGTTGTTTTTGAAGTGCACATAAACACATCAGCTCTCTTGCAGTGGTAATTTCTTTTGAAATTCACTCTTGGAGCTCTGATGAACATTTATACTTGTGCGTGGTTGTGAGCGTTGCATCAGATGTGTTGTTGGGATCGGCCAGTTATTATACCTACGTTAACCTTCTAGTATCATTTTTCAAATCCATTTCCGACGTCGTCTCGTATTCTCGGGAATTTGCTGTTTTTCTTTAACCTTGTTGCAGCCTCGTATTGAATTTTAGGTGATTAGTTAAAAAACAGTTAAGTTATGTTTGTTGATAATTATTGGCCCTTTTCTTCTCAAAATTTCGGCTCTTCATTTGTTTCGAAACATGGTTCTTGCTAGGGTCCCTCGAATGCTGAACTCCAGTTGACTTTTGGAGTGATATTCTGGTGAGTCCTTAATGTGACTGATTTATTCTTAGTAACGATGTTTGATTTTCAGCTTTTCTCGGAGATCTAGGATCTGTTTTTTTTTTTGTCGCCGGAATGATCATTATCTGATTTCTAATTGTCGTTCTTTGGGGGGCTGTGCTTTATTTTCATATTAGCATCTGTCAAAATTCATTCGTATTGTTTGGCCTGTATTTGTTAATTTAATTTTTCTCCCTCTTTCTCCAGCAGGTTCTTATGAACTGTTCATTCTGGGTCCCATGCTTTCTTTTTTTACGTGCATTCCCTGCTTAGACGGCTGCAAAAATTCCGCACAGTTTCTTCATCAGCCTAAACTTTTTCATTTAAGCTACTTAATAAGAAATATTTAGTTGTTTCTCTTCTGTAAATCCTCATTGCAGTAATTTTGCATTTGTGAACCTGCGTTCTTTGACCTGCGCTTTTTTTCCCAAATGTTTTGCTGTGTTTCTCATTGCTTTGGCTTTCGGTTGATCTGGCTGATGCAGTGATGACTGGCCGCCGATGCGCTCGAAAGTTCTTATGAGCACGGTTACTGGTTGTATGAAGGGTTTCCATGTTTCCATCATTTCCAGCTTTAGCGCTTAATTCACTATGTTCACTTATCTGGCTTGATCGGTTGTCATGTTGTGTAGAGATCCGGGAAATTCGAGATCCTGCTCTCTGATGTTGTCGGAATTTAGCATCGTCAAGGAGTGCCGATCAGTGTTTCTTTTACATGTTGTGTGAGTGAAGTTTTTGATTTTCCAAGTCCATAACTAGCTGTTGAAAGTAACTAACGCAATGCTCGTCCGTTGAATTCGTGATTTAGTTCATTAAGTTACAACTTACATTTTTTGGCTCCATATCGATTTCTTCCCTCCCCTCCCCCCTCTCCGCCCTCCCCACTTCTCCTAAATACCAAGTTTCTTATAATAAAAATTTTATGGGATGTGCTCTGTTCATCTTCTAACTGTATGAAAAGTGGGGCAAAAAGTTTTTCTAGGTTTTAGTCTGCCGTTTATTTTTTTGGAAGAAAATTGTTAAGTTGGGGACTGATTAATTATTGGTGCTACTCGAATATCCTGTTCTTATGTGAAGCGAATTATTGTATTTGAGTTACTGAAAACTCGAATTGCGCCCGCCATCGTTGAACAACGACACTTGTGTTTAGGTGATTTATGAGGTGGAGGTGCAGACTGTGTGAAGTTTTTCTAGGTTTTAGTCTGCCGTTTGTTGTATTCTTGTCATTCGCCAGAAATGCATGGCGGTTATTAGCACGGATAACTATTGTAAGCGTCCGTTTGTTTTGTCAAATTTTAACATGAGCCGTTGTATGGCTTCGAAGAAGACGTTCATTAGCGCATGCTAGTTGAATGATGTCGAAGGAAGTTGGCTACGTTGGTATGTGTGAAGGATGGCACAAAATTTGTGTGCATTCCTCTTCTCTAAACCTAACGATTTTGATGGTCTATTTTCGTGGGCGCGTAAATTTATCATTTCCCAAATAAGGGCTGCCAATCTCATTTAACAGTCTGTTTTCTATTTTCACTCTCAACTGGGTAGGAAAAAAGTAAGTTGTGAGAAGTGACAAGGGGAAGAAGAAACAGAGGCGATCGGAAACGGGTAAAGCTGAAAAACTAATTCACTATGAAGCCCAGAAATTGCTGGTTGATAAGTTCTCTGTGCTTTGTGAGTGTCAAATGGTGGTGTGTGGTTGTGATATTGTGCAGTAACTGTGAGTTACTTACAAACTTTTCGTTGTGTTATTAGTGTAAGTTCACGTTTTTAAATGTTTATGTGTGCAGGAGCTAGCCCGTTGGATGAGGACGACCCCTGTCCAGGATATGATCCTCGTTTCATGCATCTCATTCCTGGTTGGTTTCAACGCTAATCGCCGAGCTCTTCGCCCTGCAGCACTCTCTGTCCTCTGTCCTTATGGTGCATTTGCATGATGCTTGCTGCGCTTTTTCCCTTATCATTCTTTAATATAGTGCTAGCTGTTTATGTCAGTGTTGGAAACAAGAAAGGGGAGAGAGAATGAGAGTAGTGTTTGCTGAAACTTTTCAGCCAAGGGACTGGACGAAGAAATCAGGGATCGCGTCGCTGGAGGATCCTTTCGGGGATTGACTTGAACAAGAAAGTTACAAGCTTAAGAGATATAGCCGTACCCAGCTTTTCATAAAATGATCGAGTCTAAACAAAACAAAATTAATGCAGGTTTCATAAAGTGGGAGTTTCTCGAAAGCCGTCCTACATGTATCGGGAATAGCAGTCATCGAAATAAGTGTTCAGTGCGATCAGAGCGGAATAGGGACTAGTGCCAGAATAGAAACTATCGTCGTCGAATTTGGCGAATGGTGTATTACTAATGATGACATCCGTCCGTACTGTTATTATCATTAACTATCATTATCATTATCATTAGACGCTGCGTTATCATTTCATCATTTCAAAATCTCATATACGGCACAAATTGCAGAATCTTTTTAGCTGTATGATGCATATAGAATAAATGAGTGAAGTTAAAGATTGCTAAAAGTGCTTAGTTGGCTTCAAGCACTAAATTCTGTCTGCTGCACCCTCTAACATTCCATCATTTCTCATAATGTTATCACATTGCACAACTTTTTCAAAAAATTTAATTTATTTTATCGAAATTTAAACGCTTTCTTAATGCGATCGTTCTCGGTTTGGCTTCACTGATCGTCTTGCATTTGTTGGCGAGAAATGACATTAGTGCTGCATCGTTTTCAGACAGTTACTATGATCAGCGTCTTACTTGGTTAGACAAGAAATGGATAGACAATTTGCTGATAATGTTGATTTAAGGATGGAATTTTTTGGGCTGATTTAGTTGTAATATTTGTGTTTAGCGAAACGAGCCGGTGATTACTATATGTTTGAATATGATCCGAATACGGATGAATTGGTCAGGCCGGTCGAATCATTCGTTCCTGAGGTAACGCCTGGTGCTGGAAAATTCGAGAAACTTGACCCTGCACAGGTTTGTCTTCATTATTTGAATGAATTAAACTAAGAGAGGCTAAAGAAATTTTTTATGGAAAGTAATTTCCTGCTCATCATAGCCATAAGGGTGCTTTCTCGTTTTTATGGGCACAGTGTGAGGAGGCTATTGAACTGCGATGGTTTGAAGCGACATTGCTTACTTATTGTGGCCTAGAGACCTTAGAGACAAGTAGGGAAGTGTATCCCGAGTTCTGACGCAGGTGCGTTCTTTTGCAAACCTCTTACGGACACCGAAGTGCAGGTAAAGCAATTTGGAAGTTACATTTCCGAGTGATGACGCAGAATGGGGCGATGAGGTTGCAGTTTCTTACAACGAAGCAGCTGCGAAAGAAGCCGTCCGTCACATCGCGTTCATGATCATTTTTGCGAAGTTTTATTAAGAAGTTGCAGCGGTGTTAGTAGTCTCAACCGAGATAAGTTGTGTAAAATATTTGTTTTGATGTTCGACAGCGTCATATGGGGAGCAGTTTTTAATCGCAAATGTTGATCGGCCAAAGCAAAATGTTTGCAGAGGAGAATGTGGATTGGTCCTGTTAAAAAAGTCAGACCACCCCTCTCACCTTCTACTTTGTCAATTTCTTTCTTAGCACCATTATGAGCGACATATTTGCAGTTGCTTCACACCGCTGTGCAACGAGATCTAGACCTGTCTGGAACACTGAACGCGGTTGAAACAGCCGAAAAGATCAAAGACGATGAGAAACGTATGATCGAAGCTGTCTCTGCCAGGCAAGAGCCGCCGCACACTTCTTCGCAAGGTGAAGAGTTACTGGAAGATGAGGGGGATGAGGACGAATCAGAGGGCACTCAGCGGGAAGCGCAGGAAGGAATCGGTAAGAAATTCTTCTTCACTGATACCTATTCCTCAGTGAAGGCTGTCGCTTCCCGTGCATTTTATATTCGTCTTCCCTTCTTCCCGTTGGTCTTACCTGTCAGTTTCCCATTTCCAACAATGCTTGAAAAGTCGAACCTTAGGATATGAGACGTCGGTCTTTTTCGCTTGTTTCTGATGGACGTCACTGTTTTTCGTTTGCTTCTGCTACTAAGTAGCTTTATCTAGATAACTGTCGCGGTCGTTCTCAAAGATGAAAAATTTCTATTTTCTCTACGGCTTCGTAAGCATTTGCTCTTTCAGTGCTGTTTGGCCTGTTCAGATGTGTTCGGTTATTCTCAGAATCGTTACGCCTTCGAGGTCTATCGTAATCCGTTTTGCAGTCTGCCGTTCCACGTACATCATCTATGGTCTTCATAAATTTTAGGAGCGAAAATACTCGTCGGTTTACGATTTGTTTGGAAGTTGGTCATTTCGGCATTCGATATGACTGCGGCTTTCCTGAACAGAAGATCACGGGATCACCGATATGTTGCTTATGTGCTTAACAAGGAGAAGGAGAATCTTAAGCGATCTCTTAGAGAGGTTTTCGTTTCATTGCATACATTCCAAAGTATTTTTCATAAATGACCTTCATGTTAACTGAGCCAGCTTATTGCCTTTGGTTCTTCTTAGGTAGTAGTGGATGGGGATGAAATGATGAAATTTGATAAGCAACTATGTTTTCCAGGCACTCGTTAAATTTTTGCATAAACTATTGCATGTTGAAACGTATAAGGTTTCCGTATAACCGCCCACTCTCTTTTATAGGCAGTTTTAGTTAGTTGGCGTTTCGATATGGAATGGGCTAGATGAGATGATTTCACATGAGATGTTTTGCTTTCATTCGCCTTGCTTTTTGTGGTCGGATTTAATGTCGGTCCATATTGCAGCCACTTTTTGATGTGGCGCAACCTTTGGGTGGCGTTAGAGAGGAATTTGAGCGAAAGAATCTCCACTGCGTCACTAGCGAAAGCGACATTGAAAGGTTACTTTCATTAGTTGTTACTGAACGGTTACTTTTGTCAGAGAATGTTCTGAAAGAGGAATAGCTGGAAGAGTGTTATTTCCATGAACGGAGGCGCTAGATTTTTGGTTAGGGTCAGGAAGGGAAGGAGGCGGAAGATGTTTTGCCATCTGCAGTCCTTTGGGTG
>JPKZ01001928.1:12284-38203 GCA_000803305.1 Toxocara canis
AATGCCGGGGATTTCTCAAACGATTTCTCATATTGAAAAATGGAGCCTTTACACGATCATGTGCAAAATACCGTTCCTTAGAAGGCTGCTGAGGGCGGGCAGAGTGTGCAGACTCTGCTGCTGTGTGTGTGACGTGGTATGTCTAAAACCGCTTGACCACTGTTCATGGCGACGTTAGATTGAGTTATTTCTCAGTAGGAAAGCAAAATGCCTGGAATGGGGGGGGGGGGGAGAGAATTTTGATAGGGGCTTTTAGAGGCTTAAGAGCTAACGAGGAGCTCATGAGACCCGTGTCGTCGTGACCAGTTGTTGTGGATGAATGCGATACAATTAATTTGACTGCCATGAATGTGACTTTACATTTCATATTGGAAAATGAGTCTTTGTTGAGTAATCGGAAGACAAGAAGTGCTCGTATCAGCGTTGCTAACTTATGAACAGCTGCAAATAGAAAATTAAGAAATGGGGCGGCGATCATCTCTATGGTTTCTCATTAAATTACTTTAAGCTGTGTGTCAACACGAACCAAATCTCTACTGTACTAAAAAAAGGATGTTTAAAGACTGGAAACAGAGGCACTAGAAGCATGGCAACAGCGGAACGTATTCGCGCGACTAATCACCGCTTGTGGACATTGCATTGCGGCACATACGGACATCCTCTGCTATCTGTTTGCCATAATCGACCACGCGAGATCGGCCGGTCTTTTGACAATGCCTCTACCTCTGCTTGTCTTTTTCTGGGGATCTCTTGCTAGTCCGAGGCCGGCAAAAATGTTTTGGGTAAGTATGTTGAAGGGATTTGTCTAATATATGCTGTCGACAAGGCCTATAAATATCGAATAAAAGTTCCGGATGTCGAGTAGTTATCATATATGATGATTTTTTGAGTGTGCATCTTGTGAAAATGCTTATCGCTTCCCGAGGAGAATTGCGTAGGGCATTTTTCCTGTTTATTTGTTAAAGCTGATGAACGAAATGTACAACGATTTTCAGCGATTTTCATATGGTGAAAATAAGCGGCAAGGAAAATAAAATAGAAGTTTTGATGATGCGAAAACAATCAGTGTGAAAGCCGGATGTGAGTCTGTTATTCATTTCATAAGTTTACGCGCACCACTTCCTTCATCTTCCACCTCCCTTTCCTCTCAAAAATAGGAAGTCCTATAAGTTCTTAGTTTCAAAATAGGAGTTCAAAATGACATACTGTCACTATATTATAAAAAGTTGATTGCAGATTGTGATGATAGGCTACACACAGCTGATTGTTGTCATAAAATTCATCTGTCAGTTTGGTTTCTTCCCGTGGAACGAGACGAGCGCATCCATAAAACTCGCCAATTCGCCAACGTATGTGCCGGGCATCTTGGGTATTCGCAAGGAACAGTACTATGCCTTTTGGGATATCGTTCTCCTCGTTGGTGAGAATTATTATGTTTAAATTAGTTTTAGAACATTTGCAACAGTTTACCTCTTAGATTGAAACTTCCGATTTTATTTTTTCCATTATGTCGATTTTCCATTTTTTTTTTCCATTATTTCTGTGCTGCCGCTTTGGAATTTAAAGATCCAGTCGTAAATTCCTGTGAAATATCATCGTTATACAACGCTAAATTTGTAGCTGTTCTGATTTGCTTCTAAGGCAGGGAGCATCACGCGTTTTTTTAATCGGGAGGTTCTGACCGAACATTTTTCTTCATCCCTTATCTTTTTTAAACACATTTGAATGTGGAGGAGCCTATGAACTCCTTACGGCCGAAAGACATTTGTATGCCTTCGCAACGGCCATTAATGTTTTATGGGAAGATTTTGGAATAGTTATGAGGGCTATTCTCAATTTGCTTAATTACGAGTGAGCGCTGGTTTCCCCTGTAGTTGTTCCCCCCTACTTTTTTCCCCGCACTACCTTGTTCTTTCAAATTTTAGTTGCCTTTTGTTAGATGAATCTGTTCCCATCTTTGGATGTATGGAGAAGATTTTAATTAGTCGTTTTATGTTTTATGTTAATTGGCAAACTTAAGTGCTATAATAATTAATAGTTAGCTAGCAAGTAACAAAATTAATTATTAGTTAACAAGTAAAGTCATTCTTCAGCTTTGTTCTTCCATCGCTACATGCTACGCAAAATGGGACTATGGAACGATGCGAACGTCTCCGACACATTCACTGGAGAGACGTCGATTGATGGACCAGTTACAAGAGCGAATGGTGCTAGTCCAAATCAACAACAAATTACGGTGAAATCTTTGATTTTTGGTTCATGTCGTTGTCAATTGTTATCCATCTTATAGGACATAAGCTAATTTATGTGAAAGGATGTTTTTCATGTAACGCTGTAAACATGCAGTTAAGCGATATTTTGAGGGGGAACGGCAAGAGGGAAGGAAGGGGGGAGGAGGCGGGTGCACATTTAGCCTTTTTTTTTCCGCCTCCACGAACCCCCTTTTTTTAATTTACAGGTATATACGCCTAACATCATGATTACAAAATCATGTATAGTTACAGGAGCAAACGGAAACCCAAGCAGTGGTTGACGCCAACGAGTCGATGGATGGTTTGTATGTTCAGTTCTTTCTTAAATTACTTTTTGCTGGGATTTTGGCGGAAGTCAACAGCTTGATATATGTATATCAGACTTGCTTTATACGCTTGCGCATAGTAACTTCGTTAGCATTCGATTATATTAAGGATTGTCGGTTATCTTTGTGCACTTCAAACTGTGATAATAATCCGAGATAGAAGGATCGTATTATCCCGAACAAAACCTCCTCCTGAACGTGCTGCTTACTTTTGCTGTGAATCGCCATCTCAAAAATACTATAGATGTTCTTGCTGAACAGTGCAATTTAACACGGGTTTGCAAAACTATTGCTCTTTGGACGTAGTTTTTCTGTGTTGCATTCATGTCCGGGAAGGTTGAAATCGATGAAGGTTGAAATCGATGTTCCCAGTAATGCTGTACTTAGATTCGATTGCATTCTTACAACGTTTAAATTCCTTCTTACACTTGTTTCGGTTATAATAGCTGACATGTAATATTTTAAAAAATCTCATTTTTCGATGAAAAGAAACAAGCGAAAAGCCGTAAACCAATAAATTATACGAGAGCATTGTAGAGAACGCTAGGCGTGCGTTATTCTTACTATTTCGGGAATCGCTGTGGGATTGTAACCTTCAACGCAATTTTCAATGCAAAAACAGTGTGCATTAAATGGAGAACAAAAAGTAATTTACTCCAGGCTTGATTGGCATGAAGAGGGAACGAATGATAAAATGGTAACAATTTAATAACTACGGATGCTTTATTTTTTCAGTCGTGGTGAATGGTGAGCAGAAAGAACGAAGTGTCATTGCAAATTTCTTCCATCAGCTTTTCCATCCTAAATTTCGTTATATTCGCGATCTATACCCGTTCATGTTCCTTCTCGATGTGCTGTGCTTTTTCGTTGTTTCGTTTGGCTATTCTGCGTTTGGGTATGGCGGATCAGGCAGTGTCGTGAAAGATATCAGTGTGAGTTTCTTGTTTTCATTGCATCAGTAACTTATTAGGGGGCTTTATAGAGTTACGATTATTTCCTTCGTTTTTTTTTTCGCATATGCGCTAGGGAGTGTTACTTTGACGTCTAGTTTGGCATGTTTGATAGTTGAAATTATTCACTCGAACGTTTATGCTCAAATGGCTTTTTTCGGTATCTTTTCATATTTTAGTTTTGTTTGTCTGGAAACCTTTTTCGCATTTAAAGTATCGCATTGAAACTTAATGTGAAATGCCTATAAGATCATGTGCCTGTTTTTTTACTTTTCAAAGTGCGTAGTGAATGTTTTCCGTTTATTAAAAATTAACGTTCTTTTTGACGTTGAAATAATTGTTGCAGTCGAATAGAGTGCCAATAACGTTTGTGGTGATGTTGATTGTGATTTCTGTGATGATCGTCGTCGATCGTGCGCTCTATTTACGCAAGGCGGTATTCTGCAAGCTCATCTATCAGTTCATTATCGTCGTTTTCCTGCACATATGGATTTTCTTCGTTCTGCCAACCATCACTTACCAGTAGGCTACGTTCACAGCTCTAATTTTTTTTTTTTTTTAAATCGCCCGTTAAATTCTTTAATTGCACTCATCGAATGACTTATGCAAGAGGAGGATTCTAGAAACTACTGAGAGTGGGGAACATGGGGGAAGTGGGACGGTGGGGAGGGTGGAGAGAGAGAAAAGAGATGAGGTTAAGGATAAGGTTCAGATTGTTTTCATGGAGGATCCAAGAAATGGAAAGGAAATAAAGCATTTGCGTAATGTTTGCATAACGCAGTTTGTAGTAATTGAAAGTGAGAATAGAGCGGCATGTTTAATGGTCACAGGCGATAGATTCGGGCGCATTTTTTGGCGAATTTCAAAGGTCCGAGCAACCCATTTGGAATTTTAAATCTACTAGATTGGATGCATTCATGAGCATAGTAACAACGTTTTGAGCTTTTACGAGATGTCGGGAGAAGAGGCTGGCATTTTTTTAAATTAAAAGTGTTAATTAATAAAGAATTAAGAATTAAGAGATTAAATTAAAGAAAAAATTAAATATAAAAAGATATTAAAGTGAAGTTGGTAGCCCGAAGGTGACTTTCCTATACTTTCCGTTCTGTTGTCCTCTTCAGTTCATTTTATTCATCTTTCAATTTCTTTTCCATAAACTGTAGTTTGTGAAGCTAGTTGCACAAAGTAGGTGTGCGTGCGTGCTAGCGTTTTGTGAAGGATTTCGCATTTGCTGTTCTGCTGCTTTCTGTCCGGATTTGGTCGAGGAAGCGGTTTAACAGGAGCCGATAAAATTTGTCTAAAATCGCGGAAAGCGGTTTGTCTGAGACGAGGCAAAGAATCGAGAGAAAGAAAAAAGTACTCGTCTAGAAAGCAAGTCACTTTGGGGGCTTATGAGTTGAAAAAATGAGGGAGGGGTTCCGCTAGGAGAGGTTCTGTCTAAGAGTCCTTTAGTGGGAGGGGACCATAACCAGAAAGTTTAGGAATTGGTTCTCGGCGAAGACCGTGTCGGGGGACGAGTTCCTGACAAAACACTAACGTGTTCAACCAACTTCTGTCCTCCACTCTCCTCTCCTCGACTTTACGGACAGGTTTTCATTCATTCTTTGCAGTATATCTTTTTGATATATTGGCAATAAGCTGTGATATTTTAGGGCGGCATGGCTGAACAAGACGGCCCAGTTCCTGTACTGCGTAAAATGTGTCTACTTGCTGATATCAGCTTGGCAGATTCGCAACGGATATCCGGCTCTTTGTATCGGCAACCTTATAACGCATGCCTATGGACTGGCAAACATGATTTTCTTTAAAGCGTTAGTACCCTTTATGGTTGCTGCTTTCCTTCGTTTTATTTTATTATATTCCGTCAGTCTCGAACATAGCATCTTTTGGCCTGAGGTCCATGGTAAACCAACTTTTGTAGAACGCAAAGGGATGACGGTTGCTTAAGAAATGTCTTTCAGAGAAAAGTTTCACTTTTTTTACGTTTACCTCTTTATTGACGTCCTGGCCAATTTTTATTGAAGCCGGCGACTTTTTTGCCATTTCCGTTTCTTTTACCTCTTTCATCTTTACTTTTATTGCATCACGTGTGCGTAAAAAAAGAGGAATTTTTATTCATTTCTCATAATCTTCTGGCTTCAGAGAGTTAACTCTCATTTTAACTTGAATTATTTCTCTTTGATAGTCCATTTTTTGAAATGAAGTCTGTTTGATAATGTTTGACTTTTAGCCGCAAGTTTATGTTGTGTTATTTGGTGGTATGACTGAGTGAAGGATATAGAAAGAACGAAAAGCCTGAAGAAGACAGTGATTTCATTTTAGTTTCATGGCGATTCCTTTCATATTCGAAGTACGTACTGCAATTGATTGGACGTGGACTGATACTTCGATGCCCTTATTTGATTACTTTAATATGGAAAATTTCTATGCGACCATATACAATTTGAAATGCGCCCGTACCTTCGAAAAGGTTTTTTTTTCTCTTTAAAGAATATATCGAGCTTGTTGGCACAGCTTTTGGGTCCGCTATGAGTTATTGTAAAGTGAGTAATGCCTACTAGGAGCGAATCTGATGGGCGACACTTGATCGTAGAGAAAATTGCATCATTTTCTTATGCCATCTGCATGTAGGTGAATCTTAGCACATGCATTGTTATCAGATGTAATCTAATAGCAGTCTTTCATATTATCTTTCTTCAGCTGTTGATCCATCCCGCATGGGTGTAAAGGATTGATATGCAAGAAACAATTCAGTAGCGAGTGAGTAGCACATGACAGGTGAGGAGAGGTAAGCTGAAGTCAGTAATAGTAAGATGCGGATAGTGATAAAGAGAATGGAAATTTTGATCGGTCAGTTAGGAGAAATATTGCGGAAATATCTATTGGTTAAATGTAGAAATGCTTTGGTCGAGAAGCTGACTTACAAACGATAGAAGTAGTTAGTGCCTCTTTCACTTACTTCATTTACGCAGTTGATGTATCCTTAATAGTCATAATCTGTTTGTAATTGTTTAACCTAACCATTAATACAGGTTATTCAGGAAAACGTGAAGATATTATTAATTGGTTTGGTTGTTTTATTTTTTTCTGCTGTTGTTGGTCTAGGGACATTTATAATTCTCGTTAGTGTAGATATCCTAGAGTTATTTTGAGCATCCTAAAATTGTAGCTGAGATTCGACTGGTGATTTGTGCTTGACGTATCAGAGAGTTTCATAAACTGCTTCCTGCAGTCAAACCAGTATGGCATACGTGAGACTTTATTTGGCTGTTTGTACCGCTCACTTGCGCTCATGCTTCAAATTTTTTGTGCAAACTATCTGATTATTATTGCGATGAGCTCTCAACGTTTTTATTGTAATTTTGATGGATCGCATTTTTTGTCATGCATTTTCTTTTTTTTTCCCCGTTGAGGAAACTTAAGAAATTCGTCATTTGCAGAATTTCCCAGCGCCAAGAGGTGTGCCAAAAGGAATCGTAGTGAAATACTTGATGGGTATACCGATGATTTTGATATTGATTCTGATTATCTGGTTGCCACTTCTCGCGTTCTCGCTTCTCAACAGGATCGGAATGACGCTTATTCCAGACAACGTTCAGATGACAATCAGTGTTGAAGGGTATCCGGTTAGTTTTAGTCTTTTTATTTACTTGAATGCTCAGCGTGTTTTTAAATAGGAATTCGCATAATTTGTTTCCACGGGCCTTTATGGTATTAAGAAAACGCTGAGTCCGTCTACTGTAGCAGTAAACGTTGGCGACAAAAGTTGCATTTTCGAAATATTCATGTTAGTCGAGGTGAACGCATTTGTTTAAGGTTGGTGTATGATAAGGACATGCTAGAAACGCAATGAACGGAAGGTGAGACGACTCAAGAATTTATGAATAGAGAGAGAGAGAGTTTTCTGTTTCACTTTTCTTACGCCTACAGAGCCGTATTTTTATTACTTAGCATCAGTTTTGGAATTTCTTCGGACGTTTTGTCATAAAATTTCAATTTTTCTTCCTTACCGAAACGGCTAAGTAGAGTTAGTTTGGAGAAGTTTGTTGTTGGTAAGTATGTGTTGTTCAGCCGTTGTATTCTATGGAGGCGCAAGGAATCGAACTGGCAATGCTCAACGACAGCGAATATCTTTTCATTCAGAACGCTTTTGCTGAGAGATTTAATTCGTCTGATCAGAATTCCATACTTCGTGCTCGTCAAGCGGTCGCTTTCATCAACGAATACACTCTTGAAGATACACTCGTTCGTTTGCTCGTTACTGCCGTTTTTTAGTGTTTTTGTTTGTGTTGAGAGTTAAGTTACTTGGATACGGAGAAGATATATGTATGTATATATATATATATAATGTATATGTATATATATACGTGATTGACTGAAATGGCATCGTCTACTTCTTGATTCGTCATTATCGGCATTTTTAATGTATCAGATTTATGTGAGGCTTTCAAAAGTTGCATATTTGTTGAGAGAGTGGTGTTATGCGTTTTGATGCTCTATGGTGGACGACCACCGTTTCTAATTTGGTTTGGGTCCGATCATGCAGTGCGATCGACAATGGTCCAAATAGAAGTGTTAGCAAATTCGGCATTTCGGAATTTCAAATTCAAATAGATTTCATCGAAAATTAAAAAAAAAAATTCAAAACGCGTATCATCGTCAAAGTTGGACCGCGTCAATGCTCACTACATGTTTTCTTAGTTCAGTAGTCTAGACACAAATGAGGTCAATATTGAATTCATTTTTAATAGATGCATTTCACTGTGGTGAAGTTCAGCAGACAGACTAATCTTTTTGCTGAATAAAAGAACAATAGTTATGAGCGCCAGATTCGTGATTTTTTGGATCAGTCAAGGCAAATGGTAAATTTTATTCAGAAAGTGCGCTTCCGACCAGAATCTGAATTATTTTGGTCGATTTCGAGTGACTCGCTGACGGCGATGAAATACGAACTACAAGAAGGCACAAAGACGATTAATGCTATTGTCAGGCGAGCTGTTTTATTGTTTTTTTTTGGGGGGGGGGATGCCTCCATGGCAGTTTTTCCTGTAAAATATGAAACATTGTCAATTCTCCAACTTTCATATATTTTGCAGTTGTTAGTTTGATTCAAATGAAGGTTGAAATATCAATGATTCCAGCTCCGCAGCAGTGATTTCTGCTCCAGCTTTCCAGTCGTTTCTTCCTTACATTACTTATTTAGCGTTTAAAGCATTTGTTATTTAGTTCCGAAGCGTTAATCCATTCTCGCATTGTTATTTCGATAGTGTTTCGAAGCGTGAATCTGCTAGGAACGGGTTTTGTTGGGTGTTGAATTTATGTTGTGCTAAAGACATGTTAACGTGTGACATTTTTGAGTGCTGTAGTCTCTAATTTCCGATGGGTTTTGTTGGTGAATATCGGTTATGTTGTGAGTCGCAATCTGCATGTTTCGAAAAGGGTGATATCAACTAAGATAGACAAGTGAAATTACATGAGAACGCGCTGTAGCCATTGCAGGATAATAGTTTTAGTCCTCGAATGAGTGACAGCACCTTATTTCATAGTTCACTTGATGAAATCGAGATTGGCAGCTGCGCTGATTAATTTAGATGTTCTTTAAACATTATGGTTTTTGTGCACAGACAAAAGTAGGTTGAAGTTTCTTCAGTTGGATCATTTCAACTTTGCTGAACTGTCAACCTCTATGAAGGGGGAGGTGAGATTTGAGAGGCATTTTGTAACAGGACAATAACCTTTTTTTTAAAATTACAGGCTGCAGTTTGTGCGGCCGAGAAGTGGTGATTCTAAAGAGCCAACAGTGCATTCAAGCACGATCACGCTTCCGCTCCAAAAAGGTTCGCCCACTCGCAACAGCCTCATCGCTCTTTTGGATGGCAGTGATCCCAACAGAAATGTTTGTTTGCATTTTATTTATCCCTCATTTTTCTGGTTTCTTCATCCAGACCTCATTAGACACCACCTACTGGGAACCTCCAAAGTTCGCGAAAGACGGCGGCTGGGGAACCCCGGAACTCGGCGACTTCCAAGCCCAAATGGCCCCTTATCCTTTCCTCTCCAAAGGGACATTTATCTGAACTATGCCGTTTTAGTCCTGAAGTCAAATCGTATAATTTAATGTAAATTTGTTCACATTTTGTTTCTGAATATCGCCTTATGCCAATATGCCTAATGAAGGGATTCATTCTTGATTAAGGTTCTCGAATAGTGCTGATGTGCACTTAATGCCTTCCTTGTTTAGGATGGGTAAAAGTATGATGATCGTATTTACTATGTGCGAAGGGAGAGAGCGATGTTGGCTCGCTAACTTCTCCTTGGTGGGCTCACCAACTTCGTCTATGGTAGCGTTGTGTGGGGCGGTTTTTGGCCAAGAGAGGGATCTCGTCAAAAAGCAGTGAGGCAGAGGTGGGGAACCCTGGCGGGGAAATTGGTTCCTTACTGTCCATCGAGGGCACGGTATAGCGTGCTACTGTTCAGTATCTTAGCGAGTTCGAGAGTTGAATGAAATAGGTTATGAAGGTTCGTGAATTCAGCTTTTCGTTCATCGGTGCTGTTGTAGATTCACAGCTAGTCCACAAACGTAGTAGCCATAACCGTCGGTATAGGTAGTTGATGAGAGAGCTGTTGTTGCTGAGAGGCATGAAACGGAGCTTCACCCCACCTACCACATCGTATGTAGCAGTATACGGAGTTCCATTGTTCTGCTCGCCAAGCGCTCATTCTGCGATGCTCACGTTTTGTTTTCAGATGACACTGAAGAATTCATTGCCTCCATATGTGATCGTACCGAATGAAGGTGAGGTTAAGGCACCGCCTGCACTATTGGCGGTCATGCATGGTTCATCGATGTTCTCGAGAGTTGATGAGACCTATTCCGATTTAGTGATGAAACTCAAACCGAACAACAATATGGTGCGCCGGCTTGTTCCCTTATTGTTTGATTTTGTCATGCTGCGTTTATATGTTGCATGAGTATCACTTTTATATCCTTCTTTCTTCCCAGGGGAAATTTATTTGCGGGATTTTTTTTGCATGCTAGCATTTTTGAATGTGCAGTTCATTTTGTCCTTTTTTTTGCTCCATCTTATGTTCCCGATTTTTTGTATGAAATTTTCCCATCCATTTTTATGTATAGCGTTCGCATTTATCTGGCAGTTGAAGTCGAACGTTTTTTTTTCTATTGTTTTGTCTTAAAGATGCGTAGTATACAGCTTCGCATTTGCACAGTTATTGTAAGGGTGCTGAGGTTTTTTGAGTGGGACTTTTCCAAAATTCTTTGCATATTTTTCCATATATCTTTCCATATAAGACATTAAGGCCATTCTTTCCATAATTCGAAATATTCATGTGTTTTGATAGTTGAAATTGTTCATTCAGATGTTTATTTTTAGGGTTGCTGTTCTGTTTAGCTATGTTAGCTCGGGCCGCTGTTTATAATGTTGTTGCTTTTTCATGTATATTGGTACGCTGTACAAAACGAAAATATCAGTTGCAGACAGAAATGCTTTGGTCAGTGGAGTTGGAGCAGGATAATATAACCAAGTCGCTGACGCTGCCGTTGGAACATGTCAAATACAGCAGCGATCGCTCGTTGGAATATGTGCAAATGGTTGCGTTTGTGGATCGCGTATTCCCCTCCTTCGTCACCAAATATGTTCAAGGGGGGTCAGTGCCGAAATCTTTTTCTGAAGCGGTCGCCGATGAATTGTGTTCCAAGGCAAATTAGGGCTCTTGAGTTGTTGTGCAGAAAAAATGTGCACACCCTTTGGTCACTAAATTTTACATACATATATATATATATATATATATATGTGTAAAATTTAGTGACCAAAGGGTGTGCATATACTGTGATAGATAATCTTCAAATTTTAAGACGTCTTATCCGAGAGAGAGATTAAAGAAATGAGAGTTGGTTGAAGTGGCTAATTCTGCTTGCGTATGTTCTGGGGCGCGTAGGCACGAAGACGAAGTTTAACGGTATTCTTACTCGAAAGGTTTCCAGCGTGCGTCATGAGTAGACCACCACCAAGGAAAATGTTCTCCCCATGATGCACATTTCCTTTTGTCACTAAATTTTGTGTGTCTTGAAGTGGTTGTGTCGAGCAGTTGTGTAAAAAGGATTCTCAATTCTTTTATGTTTGTTGTGAAAACGTTAAGAAGTGTTTTGGGCTCTTTTTCAGTGAGTATTGTTTTGCATTACTTTCAGTATTATCGCGATGTACATAGCAGTGGTGTTGTTGGTTGGGCGGCTGATTCGTGGCATCGTTACAAATGCACCACTTGACGTGATCATCTCCGAAATACCTAATCCCGACTACCTGTTGAAGATCTGTCTTGATATCTATTTGGTACGAGAGGCCAAGGACTTCGTTCTTGAACAGGTATACGCTGTTTTATTTGCAATTGAATTTATGCGTACCCAGTTTTTCATTCAGTCCTGCATCGTAAGATTGACCGATCAATATCACGAAGAGAGTTTTTTGGCGACCGAAAGGTGATGTGGTCTGATTGTGAAATCGTTAGTCTTAAGGATAGCCCAAAGAGGAAGAGACTAGATCATGAACCTTCGCAAAATGTTTTGTTTAGTCCTTGAGCCCATCGAGGTGCTGATCAGAAAGGTTTGAAGAAGGAAGGAGGATTTTGGCCAATAAATATTACAGACGAGTTGCCCCATAGTTAAACGTTTCATGCCTTTTTGCTTTGAGAGTAAGCTTGGCGAAAAGGAACGGTGAGAACTTTTTCATTTAACCCCAGTGAATTTCTCATCACACTGTGCATTTTTATGAAGCATCTTTGACACTGAGAGGGTTGCAGCTTGTATGCTGTTAAGGGCATATTTTTATGGCCCGGCTCGAAACGCCGCCATTTTTTGCATTGTTAAATCTCACAGGGCCCAGTCTTCTGGTGTTTTCTATGGTCAGGAGTGTCCGTTGAAGTCCATTAACCTACAGTAGAGTAGCTCGTTAGTGAGCGAGCTGCGCTCATCCTGCTCATCCTGTCGCCCCTTCTCCGTTCGTTCCCGTTCATATCAGTTGGAGGTTGCTCGCGGATGACCTTTTAGCTTTCTTGAGGGAGGAGAGATTCGGAGGGTTCCTGAATAATATGTTGGCAAGACATGAAAGAAAGGTGTGAAGGGATTTGCGGAGTACTGATGGGTTAAAATTTGAGACTTACTGCGCAAAAATTTTTCATATTTGAACGAAAGAACGGAGAGGGGAGGGGGGAATGTGAACATATTGTAGATGCTCACTTCGCATTAAAAGTAGGCAGAACGAATCCAAACAAGTTTTTTTTACATGAGTGATGGAAGTTAGAGGTCTTCAAATAAATATTTCAGGATTTGTTTGCGAAGCTGATATTCCTGTTCCGTTCACCGGCGACGCTAATTAAGTGGACACGTTTCAAGGCCAAGGTGGAGTAGACGAATAATGGATGAGGAATCTCGACTACGGAGTGACCGAATAGGTTGCGGGTAGCGGAAGTTGTTGCGTTGTTTGTTTACGCGTTCCATGCGCTCTTTTGTTGGCTTTAAAGTGTCATCTTTGTTTTTTGATTATCGCAGTGGTCGCTGGATCGCGTTCCTTAGTGCGACCAAGCAGTGCCAAAGTTTGAGTACAAGGAGGAGTTAAGGTTCCAGAGGAAGTTAAATTCGGTTAAGGATAAAGGCGGAAGTTTGAAAATATTTTGACGATGTATAAACAGGAGGAGAGATACCGCTGAAAAGTTTGTAACGCTAGTACTGTCACGCAGCATCGTGTTTCTTGATGTGCAATTACCGACCATCATAATTTTCGTATTCATCTGTTTTTAAATTATGTTATTGGAATTACTAACGAATCCCTAAAGAGCGGCTTTTGTCGCATTGTTTTCGCACCTCTCTAAGCTGCTGAACTTTGAAAGAACACTGCTTGATCTTTTTTCATCTGTTCCGGTTTTTCTCCTCCACATTTGCCTCTCGTGGCTGACTATTTTTTCGCTTTCTTGAGCTCAGTACACGTTGCTTACATGTTGTTATGCTTTTTTTTTCACTGAGGGATAGCTGGGTCAGTTTTTGTGGAGAAGAAGCTTTTCCGTTGTTTGTTGACCGTAATGTCGTTCGTAAACATCCTCATTCACTGCTCCCGTTTGGGAGTGCGATAAGTGCAATTGCGCAGCATTTGTACTTTGGAGATTCGCAACAAAAAAAAGAATTCCAAACAATGAGAACAAGTCGCGTGTATATAATATAGTTTGCAAGTGCGTTTGCTCGCGAGTGCTCATGCATTTCGTCATGGATTTCATTTTACGGCTATGCTTCAGGTATTCTTGCTTTGTTTATGTTGTCTTTGTTTTTCACTGCTATGCGATTGCGAGCGCGTTTTCATCTCCTTTGCTTCACGTTCACATCAATGGTGGTGGTTGTTGTGTGCGCACAATTTGCTACTCCAAAGCTTGTTTGTTTGCTTTGATGCTGCAATTGAAACTGAGTACGATTGAAATTTTTCATACCCTGGGTCGGAAGTACTAGAAAGCCATGTTTGCTGATTGCAAAAAGGATTTGGGAAGCCAAAAGAAAGAAAAAGAATACGAATCGAAAAAGAAAGGGAGAAATTAGTTGCAAGTGGTAGAAAATTTGATGATTTGATAAGCCAGTCTGCCTAGCCAGTTTTCTTCCATTACTTATCTAGGCTAATTAATTGGCCACTGTCACTTCAGAAAGTGCTAAAGTTTTTTTTTTTTGTTTCTTCGCTTATTCCAGTCTTGTTGATCTTTTACTCGACATTTGTTGAGAGGTTTTGACAATTTCCAAGACTAATGATGACTAGAATGAATGTGTACGTTTATTAGTCTGTTATATTTGGCTTGATTTGCTCGGTTTTCCGGTTGAGTGGGCTAGTGTTGTGGATGTTTGTTCGTGTTTGCTAGAGACAAGCTTACGAGCCTATTGTTTTTTTTTTAAAGCATCGAGGCAATTTATCTATATACTATATGTATGCGGAAACGAAAACTCATATATAATTTTGCGTTAAATTTGCGATGATACGCGCTTTTGATGGCGCTTTGTTTACATCATTGTTTCACGTTGTTGCTCTCTTCTCTTGCATTGCCGTTTGAACGGTGGCGCGTCGTTTCAGTTGGGCGAGCGACGTTATATCGATATTGCTTTTTCTGCTATGAATATGCCGTTGATTTTTTTTTGAAACGTAAACATAAAATTGTACTATTTGTATGATAAATGCTTGTGTGGTTCATTTCATTTTTTTTGGTGACAGTCCTGCAATTGCTCTGTATAATTTGAGCGCCGAAACATTATCGACACAGAGAATGGGACATGAGGGTGGATTTAAAATTCCGCTCTATGACATCATGAGTTGCCGAAATTTTTCAAAATTGTCATTGAATATTTCTGGTACTGCCGACACGGGTAGACAAAGTATGAAATCGTCGTCATGTGCGGCGAGTACTGGCTGTTCTTTGAAGTTTCAGTGTTGCAGACTGGAGCATGACATTTGAGGAGACGGAAGAGGGGGGAGGGGGACGAGTCATCGAGAATAGTTTCGGAATCCGAACTTGGACCCTTATTATCAAAACTTCGATGTCTATGGAAAGGTGCAAACTTTTATTAAATACAAGTATGAAAGCAAAAACATAATTATGAGAAAGTGCAGATGTGATTTTGGAGGGGAAGAAACAACACTGCATAGACATGTAGTGGAAATAGGAAGGTGCATTCTTATACATATTTTTGATATTATTTGAAATTATGCTATGGAGTAGAAGAAAGTGCTCGAAGCGAACATCGGAATGATTCGTGGCGATCGACCACACGCTTTACTATGGAAAATAGTTATTGGTTGTTTGAAAAGAGAAGGCTCGATTTTGCCGTAAGCAAAGGAAGTGTTCGAAGTAGATGGTGGTTCTGATTTGACGAAAACATGGAAGGCATCCGGGGGTGTTCATCGACGTCTTTGTTGTGCTTTTTCGCTTACGATAAGAATTCATCTTGATTCAGGAAGAGGAGACAATTTCAGGGAAATTGAAGACTTGGTCTATGTTCCATTGCTGGTTAACAACTAAATGAATATGCGAAATGCGAAGGTGAAATGTTACGGTCGGTGCGCTTCATGATGCTACGAACTTAGCAAGTGAAAAGTGGTAGTGAAAAAACACTCGAAGTGAACTCGTGAAAGGCATGAATTTGTAAGACGTTGCGATATGTCCGTCTTGAGAGCAAAACTCACGAAATAGTCAAGTGATAGTTCATACACTGTGTGACGAGTCGCGTAAACACCACCGTTCTCGGTTTAAACCACTGGACAAGTCTCAACGTTTCGGTATTGTACGATGCTGCATAAATAAGCGAGATCTGGTTGAGCAGTTTTTGTGGTATTTTCTTGACGGACAACAGAGAAAAAGAAATCTGAGGGAAAAGTGAAATCTTCATTGCAGTTCCATGAAATTCTCGTGAAATAAGTTACAGCGAAACATGTTGAATGATGGGACAAGTGATGTCTTCGCGACGTTCCACTTATTTGTCTCGGGCGCATGGTGCAGAGGATGGATGTGTAGTGTGCAAAAAGCTTATATGATCATATTTTGCCATGGACATAAATCTTAGAAGTCGAGAAATATCGGTACTTGTGATTCGTTTTAATTAGCTAGAAATGGAAACGTTTTAATTTTTTCATTTCTTATATATTTGGGAAGCGTGCAAAATAAATCAAGCGAGTGAAATACTAGAAGAGATCAAATCTATCCCTCCGATCAAGCTCATCAGTTCTTTCAGTTTTTTCGTGATTTTCCATGTACGAATAGAATGAACCATGGATGGCGTACAACAATATGCGATAGATAAGCCATAAATCACTCACTGAGTGTAGTCGTCTTTCTGAAAAAAAAAGTACATATGAAAAGTATGCGATTGCCCTAGCATCAGTTATTCTTAAAAATTTTTCATACCATAGGATTGATTACCTTCAGAAGTTTGTCTATCGCACAATGGCGCATATCTTCGCTAACTGTTTATTATACCGGTTTTGTTGGCTTGGAACGGATAGCCATCTTCTAAACAGTATCCTTTTGACTGAATGCTTTGTCGCCACAATTTTTTTTGGGGGGATTCTTAAGGTAGTTCTGGAACTCTTCATACGGAATTTTATTCATCTACGATTCTCGTGCCACATGTTTTCGATTAAAACTATTCTGAGGGTAACGCATCTGAGCATCTCACTCACTCCGCTGTAGTTTATTTCAGCGGCTTCAGACTCCCCCTCTCTCCACCCCCCCCCCCCCCCCCCCCCCCCCCCCCCCCCCCCCCCCCCCCCCCCCCCCCCCCCCCCCCCCCCCCCCCCCCCCCCCCCCCCCCCCCCCCCCCCCCCCCCCCCCCCCCCCCCCCCCCCCCCCCCCCCCCCCCCCCCCCGAGATGAAATTAAGTGCTATAGTATCAGACATATCTGTGGCATCATTAGCTATCAGCACTTCGTGGCGATGCCCTTTGTGATGAGGAGGATCTTGTAAAATAAATAACTGTTCACTTGCTCGATCGATAATTTTGTTAGTGTTTTTTTTTGTGATAATAACTGTTGTACGGGAAAATAGATAGTTTAAAATAATAAGCGTCCGTATTCTTTAAAAAACGTCATTTCAGGAGGCCATCTCAAGCTTAACTGATAGCTCTGTATGGGGTGGATATTAACTTTTTCATTGCTGATTTGGACAGCGATTTGATGTCGCAAACGCACAGTAACTAATCAGAGGATATATCGAATCTGAGAGTGATCCAAACTGGAACTAGTTCAATCGAAACTACCACTTTCGAAGGTGTTTAGTTGTACACAATGAACGGCATCGATTACAGTAAAACCGAAAAAATATGAGCACATGAAAGTTTCATCTGAGATGGTGAAAAGAGAAAAATATAATATGCGTGGAAGCACATGTCAGCAGCAGCATGTGCTATTTCCGCCAACCTAGATGTAGTGGAACATACCTATACGTCGACATGGTTGCGTTAGCTTTTAGATGCCTTTTTAAACGGGAAGAAAACAACGGTTACGTATCTGACTTGCGCTACACTGTATTTCCTTGCCATGTCTCCCATATAAAACACTAGCCATCATACGTTCTCCGTTTGCAACGCTCCACATGGCAAATGTGAAGCGTTTACTTTCTTGCCATTCCCTTGAAAAATTTCATTTCAAATAGAATTTTTGGGGGTTCACAAAGAATTTTTGGGGGTTCACAACGTTTACAGCATCCAATCGTACCTCGCACGTTCACGTTTACACTTCACCTTGGTGACCACGTCAACCTACGTCACATAAACCGTTCACCAATCGTACGAAAGCGAAAACGCTCCGCAATTCGTCTCCATCGAAAATCCATATTATCGGCTCCGCCGATACGGTAAGCGATGAACCGGGCATACGAGCGAATATCGAGATAACGTCTCCCCGAAAAACTTTTGAAGCTCTCATAATTTTCGCGTTCAGCGTTCCATACATAACGCTCGTTAATTCGAGAAAACCAAAAAAAAAAACTCGGTAATAATTTAAGGTCCTTATCTCTATGACTTTTGCGCGCCGTAGAACAAGTTTTAAAGCACTCACTTAAGCGCCGATTTGTTGCTTCCAATGAACAACTAACTAGTTGCCAATAGAATTTCGGGTGTATGCTCCAAATTCTCGAACCACGCATTTGTTTTGTTTCGGAAAACGTACAATGCCCCCCGTCCTCCCCCCCCAAAAAAAAGCAACAAACATATCGGCCGATTGCGCAATTATGAGCGATCAATCAAATCGATACAATCCATGAACAACACCTATTAAATGTCAGTTTTATTTGAAAAAAAAAAGAACGTTATAAATGTGTACATATACAGTAACAGATCGAAAAAAGAAAACGTGAAACAGTAAAAGTGAGAAAACGAGATTTACTTCCATATCCCCAAAATGCTGAATTTTGGAACGTGTACGCAAGTCAGACAAGTCGACAAAATTCGAAAAAGGCCACAACAACCTGAGTAGCCTAATAATATACATCGAATTAGCATAATGCAAAAAAAAACATTAAAATAGTTTATGATCAAATGATCAAAAGAAAATACGACTTTTCCCTCTTCCATTCGTCACCAGCACAAAACAACCAAAATGACTATTAGAAAAGCTTTTGCCCATTATGATAAACCTAATAGCTTTCAAATACAGATGACAATCCATTATAGAAATCGAGAATTCAACTCTATAACGAACGCTTTGCTAACGTTATGCAGCAGTTTACAAGTATAACTTAAATAACGCATAAATGAACCCACAATTTGTCATGTGCTTTTGATAAGAAGGATAAAAGTATGCATTAGAGGCGAATACTTCTTCACTCGTCCAGAGCTTATTTCAATATGGAGAAAGAAATTTAAAGTAAAGAAGCATGAACGAAAACTCCTCTTTGAACGCTGTGATATCCTAAAATACTACCCCTAATCAATGGGAAAAAGAAGGAGGATTTGAACGAGCCGACTGAAAAAAAAAATCTCCTCAGTGGGCAAAAAACTTTCTGCGGACAATGAACGTAACACAACCGGAAATAAACAATGTAAAAGAAATTTTTCAAAGAAAAAAAAAGAAGAAAAACAACCAATAGAGAAAAATATCTTACGTAAAAAGATTATCGCTACATACAAATTCAAATGAAAAGTTAGCAACACTGAAATGGAAATTATTATAAATATGAAAATCACCAGCTTACAAATGAGTAAAACAAAAGGAAATAAACAAGACAAACCTGATTCAGGTTAAAAAATTATTCAAAAAAAATGTTTTTAACTGCAACTGATACTCTTTGTAGAGAATATTTTCCAACCCGAAATATAAGCGAACACAAAATCTCTTAGCACTCGGGCGATTATTAAAAGAAAAGAAAAAACAACAAATAAAAGCTTCAAACACTCGACTGTATAATGCGCAGTCCGATCTCCATAAAGATTATCTTGAAATAAAATGTAGTTTAACATGCAAATATGCGTACGAGCAAAAATTTTTCCAAAAATTATACCTTCAAGTGCATTTTTGTCAAAACGATGACAAATTATCGCAATTGTGTCAACGAATCTACGAATTTTGGGTGGTCAAATCTCAACAAAGAATATTTTCTTAGTGAACTGAAACGAAAGGACATTTTTACGTGAAAGAAAACGAAAAACATTAGCCGAGCGTAACGGGTTATGAGGGAAATTTTTGTTCGTACGATTATGTGGTATAAAATTGACGCGAGTCGATTGGCCGAATATCTAAAATACCGACAACCATCAAATGTGAAGAGATGGCAATAGAGTAAGACTGTAAAAGATTGTTGCATCCATATAGAAAATTGGGAATGGAGAGCTTAGAAAGAAATGGAAATGAGGTCAATTTTGAAATTCGCATTTTTCTTTTCTTTGAATCGAACTCATGCAGCCAGTATTTTGAAGAATTCGGCGATCAAGCCTGCATCCTATAATTATCGAGCACCGGCTGTTAGATGAAGCAATAACTTAACAGTCATCGATACAAGAGATCCAAATTCTGCAGTTCCACTGTAGAAATAGATTGCGTAGGCCAAATGAAGAGGTACAGATCATTTTCCACCCTAAACCGAACATCACACTCAGCTTAGGATACTACTAAAGGATTAATAGGAAAGGAAAAAAAAAGAGCATTTGAAATGCGAAAATAGAAAGACGGCTCCTCTTTTGGTGACCATAACAGTAAATCGGCTTACTAGTTCTCAACTTCCGTACGGGGGGTACGAGCCCGACCTTTAGCTACATCTGTCTGCGACCACATTTTTTTCTTTCTTGTCAACTGTTTCTCTTCTTCTCCCCTCTTTTCACACCATTCAAAAAAAAATATTTTGCATCTCTTCCTCCTTCCCTTTTCCCTCGCCTTCGAAATGGGCAAATTTTTATGCAGTACTTTAACATATGGAATTTTTTGATCACAGCTTTTACTCAATTCGTTCCGATCTTCTTTTGTTTCCCATTTTCACCCAATTGTGCAAATTGCTGTGTGGAATCGAAACACCCTAACGTACGAAAAGAAGAAAGGCTTGCTCAGGACTGTACTACTCAAAAAGTTCTCGAGGTTATACGATTAATTTTTCACAACGGAGCCTATTTTAGGCGAGCGCAGACTCGAAGAAAATGTCTTATGTGATGACGAGTGAAAACGCTATTCGTCAGCGCAGTTCGAATCTGTAATCTCCCATTTTCCAAGCAGCTGCTCCACTAACAACCTACTATAGTCCCATTTATTCACCACTTGTTTATTGTTTTATCTTACCAGTTCACCGTGAAATCACAGCTTCCTGTCAGTTCTGGCGAACCTCTTCCAACTACCCTTCACTTACTAGTCTATCCGATCAGTTCCACACTGCACATAAAACAAAACTCTGATCGCTGCGTTATGAACCCATCAGATGCACAGTGGAACTAATGTGATAGAATACTAAACTACTGGTTGGCAAAAACAATAAATCGATGACGATGAGTTAGTTTAGTGGTGGAGCATTTGCTCTGAAAATGGAACGTCGCGCGTTCCAAATCCGTCCAACAGAAAATATTCTCACTCATTAACACATACAAAGTTAGATGTCAGCGATACCAAAGAACTGATTACTGACATCAACGTTGGGATCGTATTCGAGAACGGTGGCCATATCGCGTTTGGAAGAAACGCGAGGAACGTAAGGGGCTCGACGAGGAATCGCCTCCAGAAGGAAATCGTGCGAGAGGGCCTCAACGGCTGAATAGCGTTTCTCGTCACTATAAACGATCAGATGACGCAGAAGATTCATGCAGTCAGCGGACGCCAGTGGTACTAAAATAGACGCATAATAGACGTTAATAGATATTTTTTGAAACAGTTTTCTATCATAAAATGAGACCATCATCACCTTTCTGCATTACAGGGACTCATTTGGCAGACCACTTGAGTCCCTACCTCCGTGGTTCCCAAAAACCTCGCGGTCCCATACACATCCCATTGTGGCCCCAATAGCGATCACAAAGCCATGCTTTCACGTCATGAAACTTTAGGAACCCATCGAAGCGGAATGCATGAGGAAACAAAAATACAGCAGCTATTAACGTTGTGAGGATCGACAGATTCAACCACGTCACCATTGAAGGAATTTTACCAATCGCAATGCCGACAACTAAAAGCGCAAAAAATTCAAAAGTTGCGGATCTATGTCGGCAAGCGAACCTGCACTTTAATGCCATCGTTGTACAGCTTAATCTGGTCCAAACAGAACATGCGACTTCTACTCTGGATAGCCAAACGCACTAAAAAAGTCCTCTGCCAACAAATTCTTTAATCTTTTACCGCTCTCCGTCCCAACTTCGGCAGTGAACTGACAGATTCACAACTGATATTGAAATGTGTGAGTAAAGAACAAAAAACAGAGTGCTCCATCCATTCTACATGTTAAAGCATTTCCCTTCAACTGGTTATTTTGCAGAGCCCAGATTAAATCAGTTGACATTCTATAACGCCGATAAACATATCCTGTTTCCTCGAATAATGACTCCCAGCGGCCAGACAGTTCACAGCATTTGAAAGAGGGGTTCACCTGAGATACGTTGAGCCTATCTCAAGGAGACTTTCCGCGGTCCTGCTCAGCTGTGTTTCTATTATAGAGTTCATAATCAAAAGCATCACTGACATAAAATTTACAGTCAACGGGGAAATTTACTTTGTTAGCTATGCTCAGCAAGAGAGCTCAGTGGAGGTAGAGACAGTTCCTACATTGAGTAATGAGCTATGCACGAACAATGGAAAAAAAAATAAAAACGTTAGAAAAATATGCCACAAATCGGTAATCGGCATGATTCCAGTCCCCAAATTTCGATGCGTGAAAATGGTGATACCGTCGACTTTATTTAAAAATCAGCATTCAACGAACCGATAAGAACAATGGAATCAATCGAATTTTTCAAAACCTTAAGGCATCCTAAGAAAATTTAATTATTAAAATTCCTTAGAAATACCAAAAAAAATGATTAAAAGTTTTAATTTTCTGAAAGTTTTAAAAATGCTGACTTCATTTTATAGGCTTTCAAAGAAATCGGAAGAAAGAATTTGCACTTTTGAACTTCCAGGAATTTTAGAAGAATCAATTCAGTTTCCGAGAAACTAATTTAGGATTTCAAATTTTCCAAACTTCCGAAAGGATCAATTCAATCTTTAATTTGGACGAAATCAACATGGTTGGAAGTGGTTTCGGGAAATATAAGCTCGGGTAACGACAGCACAAAATATACGCCTCAAAAAACTACACTGATATCGCAAGGTAAAGTCATAACTACAGTTCACAGCACCAAAGAAGCCAAAACAACTACTGTTTTTAACGACAAAGTATAATAACTTGCCTATGGTGCTCCAGTCTTGAACTGGCTCCATTTTCTCGAACGCTATCTTTCTACTATCCGGTAAATCCTTCCATCCTTTCCAGTTTTGCTCCGACGGAGAGCCCAACACCGACATCACAAGAGCGATTTGTTCGAGATCGTTTCTGCCCTAGAATAATGCGTCTATCCTCCGATAGTTTCGTATATCGCAAATTATTTTGGCATCCAATCTTCACTGTTAGTCTAATTCTCTTCTTAGCAATTCAGCGAAAGTGCGCGGGAAAAAAATGTTAAATTTCTGGGAGAGCCAAGAAAAATTCGAAATTTTTTGATAAATTTATTTTCGACTCCTTACTCTGAGGTCTACGGACCAAATCGTTTCTCGACTATTTTACTCTTACTCCCTCACTACTCTCTCATCCCCCTTATTTCCTACCTCGCTATCCAGACCCCCCAAAGATACCCTATAGTATCTGCAAGAAAAAGTCCTCGAATCCCACTAGAAATTAATCCCTAAAAAGGTAGATACGTCTTTTTAAGACAAAAAGTTTAGCCATATTGAATAAAGCGAGCTTTCATGCTCTGTAATTTGTGCAGGTCGATTTGGAGGCTAACGTGCAACGATTTCGGTTCATATGGAGTTCAAACGCCTGTCTGCTGACAAGAAATTACGAAAAGGTAAAAAAGCAACAAGCGAACAAAAACTCACCGCAAAAAGAGGTGTACCATTGAGAAGTTCAGCGAGAATACAACCACATGACCACATATCGACCTTCGGTGTATACTTTGTAGAACCAAAAAGTAATTCTGGAGCACGATACCATCTCGATGCAACCTTTAAAAAACGCGCACCATTTCCGTAACTTTCTTCCAATTACAAAAACTAATCGTTTCTTAGTGCCACTATACCAATAAAACGATAACATAAGCTCCACTAAACATATCCACCCGACGGACGGCACAATGTAAGCGACATTCTTCGGTCATATCTCAAGAAAAAAAAAGCATGACAGACGCTCGATAGAGGCTTCCGAAACGATTTGACTCCCAAACAATGCAGCTCGAAGATGCAACAAATATATTTTGAGGCCGATTAAAAAATATAGCATATTCGCCACTCGTACTTAATGGGAACTAAGATATCCATAGAGAAGTAGTCACATTCCTTTAAAATGATGGAAAGGAAAAATGAAAGCTGATTTTGCAAAAGAAAATGATAGTGGACTAGCAAATTGTCGCACTCTTTCCTGAAATGTTGGAACCTTATCCTATCTCCCTTCTTTCCAAAATCTTCTCGATAAGCTGAGATTAAGTAATATTTTTGCTTATTTACGAGTTCTGTGACATCTTCGTGGTGACGACAACTGTGATGACGATTCTTTGGATTTGTTACTCACACAAGCGAAAATGACAGCCAGTTGTTTTGCTCTTAGAACGCGAAGACAACAAGTTCCGCAAGATCTCCGAATCATGCATGCGTGCGAGAAAAGTGTGACAGACGCCTGGTGAGGAACGTTAAAACATCAGTCTGTTCGAACCGCTGTCTATAAGGCTTTTAGCCTAAAAAAGCTACCAAAAAACAGTTAGTGAAATATTTCTTTACCCGCTGCTTGATGTGCGCAAAGATGTACTTGCTGCTTTAGAACTAAACAAATCCAGTTCTAAATCGAATGACAATGAACTGAGCACGTCAGCCATAACTATGGATAACCCGACAAGAAACATTAGCCGCCACAAGTACCGACCTCATTTCCGCAAAAAATATTCATAAAATTTGAGAAGAATTCCCAAAAAAATTCCGCGCGCAAAATATCACATTTATTAATTTGTAATGGTTAAACTGTAGTCTTGCTGGCCCATAAAAAGGATGAAAAAATCGGCAAAGTGTTCAGGTAAGAAACTTTTCCTTCCCACTGCCTTCTCAAGTCCCCTCAAACGTTCAAAGACCGAAGCTTCCGAAGATTGGTGAACTCATGCCCTCTTCGCGTATAAGCCTTTATGAATGAACTTGTTAAACGGATAGTTGATTATGAACGAAGCGGCCACACAGCTAAACTATTCACCACACCAGTTAGCCCTCTACGGCATATTAGTAATAAACTGTTCCGGTAACAATTTAAACAGATCAGTAATGGAAAAGTTACTTGATGCTCGTAGGTTTTATTTGGATCATCAGGAAAATACAAACACGCTTGACCAAAATCTGTAATCTTGAGTATGCCCTCCGACGAGATCAGAACGTTTTGAGGTTTGAGATCCTGAAAGCAGCATTCTTTAGATTCCAGAAATTATCATTTCAGATATTATAACAGTGTTACTACATATAATATTTATAATTGACATATTTTTCCGACAAAGCTAATATAAAATTAAATAATCAGAGAGCAAAACGTCTGAAAGAAATCGGTTTTCGCGTTCTATTTGCAGAGAAAATATTTTTCTTAGATGTAACCCGTTTGCATCTCTCGTTCATTAACGATATAAACAACAAGCACTTTACAACTGCTGACTTTCTATTTTCAAATCAATTTCTTTATTTCCCTTCTTATAAAACGATAAATCTTTTCAAAACGCGTTCCTTTCGAAGGGTTTGAAGTTTTGAATTGTGAAGTTAATTTCGGAAGGAGTAATGGCAAAAATTCCTAAATTTCGAAAAGAAATACCAGAAAGGGCAAGGACAGCAGGAGGAGGAAGGGGANAACAAAACAAAACTGAGTCCATCTAAAACACAACAATCAACAGTTAGCTTAGTGTGCACTCAAAAAAAAACATTGGCAATTGAGTCAAACAAACCCTATGCATTATTCCGAGACTGTGAAGATAACAGACACCGCATAAAAGTTGAAAGAAATAAAATCGAATTACACCATCGTTGAGAGGACGGTAAACATCCTCAATAACAGCCTTCAAATTCGACTCCACATATTCCATCACCAACGAAACCGTATCCGTACTTGAGATTATATCGATTAGTTTGACGATCTGCAAAACTCCTTAAAAGTTGTTGAGCCACAGTTCCTCTGGAAAT
>JPKZ01001928.1:44194-63890 GCA_000803305.1 Toxocara canis
CAAGCTAATTTTAGGGTTTTTGACAAATGACCTGCAGCCAACAGATGAACAACCACTGTAAACAATTAAAAACTTCGGAAAAATCCTACCGAATTTTAAAACTTTTCGGGAACAATTGTTCTAGATGGTAAAATTTTTGGCACCTTTGGTGCTTTTACAATCATTGGTGCACTGAAAAAAAAAACGGTTTTTGTGGGTTTCTTTCCACAGCTTAAAGCATGATTATGGGTCGGAAATCGCGCGCGATCCATATGTTGGCTTGAGAACGGTAACCGGAAAAAGAATTATTTAGGAAATTCATGACTCACAAAATTTCATCTAAAAGTGTTAATTCCTAGAATTTTTCGAAAACTTATTGTGGGTGTCCTTTGTGATTGGAATCCAAAAAGAAAACGAAAAATAAACAAGGAGCAAAACTGTCTCCTCAGCTTGCAAACCCATTATCACCAAACAATACCACGTTAACTTATACGGTTTCCATGATAAAAAAACAGTCTCAGATGTCATATCGACCTGATAAGTTTATCAAATCAGCAGATCAGCGCAGGTGCCTCAAGAAAAATCACATCACACGAAATCAGTGACGAGGTCATGACAAAAAAAAAACAGCAACTCCTTTTTCATGCGTTTTTGCATGACGAGATCATGAGTCAGTCAGGTGACACAGATGTCTGTCTCACACAATCGTCATGCTCTCTATGGGGTTTTTTTTCTTCGCCACATGTCTCTTATTCCGTTGCGAGATTAGCGAGGTATTCAATTGTATTGTTCGCAAAAATGTGTATACTCAAAACCGACTTGCTAAGCGAGGTTTTCGACCGTTATTGATAATCGTACCGCCATTCATGGGAGCAATTAACATTAGTTGTTGAAATCATTCTAAGCTAATTAAGCAGTCAGCTAATTAAGCGGTGATCAAGGACTTACTAACGTATCAGTTCGTACCATGCGTATAGCACCAATACCCATCTACAAGTGTATTGTTTAGGTTATAAGTGCTTAATTCCATCAATATAAAACGTACAGTTAAATATTTAATCAATTTTCTTAAACCTTAATTAACGCTAAACACTCGCAATAGTTTCTTCTACTAATTCGGTCAATTCGTTCTTCCTTTGACGGTTCACTCGTTCCGTCTTATCATTCCAATATTTTTTCTTTTTCTTTTCGTTTCAGCCCACTTATTGTACAACCATTTGAGAAAAGCGAAATGGTTGAGGGGCACACTTTTATAGCCAAACTTGGAACACTTGCAAACTTGGAACAAGAGTGATAGTCAACAAAGTGTGCGTGAACATCGGATTAAGAAGGCAAGCAGATAGGCTGTCAAGCCAAATATGTTCGGATTATATCCGACTTAGGATTTTCATCACAACAAATTATGCCCTTAGGCGTTTCTAAAGATATTTTCTTTATTAGTCATCTTCATTAATCATTGGCGATTCTTACAATTTTATTGTTCATTAAGCGTTAGCAAAATTCCAAACAATATTCGCTCACTCACAGAGCATATTTCAAACTTTTTCAAAGCAATCAAACAATTCTAAACACGGAGCATATTTGAAATGCTTAGAACATTCGTGCAAGGTTGATTGAATCACAACCTCTTAACAAGCATATTTTTGGACGAGTTGAGACATACATCGAAGACACTTCGTCATAAACGGAAGTGTATTCATAATTTCGGACTTACTAAACCAAGACGTATTTGAAATTACTGACTTTCGAAGAGACTTCGAAGCACGTTACCCGTTACAAGCTATGCCTTAGATTGCGTCGTTCGTTGGGACTAAGTAGGCATAATGTTGTTTTTGAAATCAATGCCTAGCTTTCCTGAGGCCATAAAATTAATAAGAAAATCCTGCCAAAAGTCATTGTGAGAAACAAAAAAACTTCCGAAAAGTTCTGAAGAAAAAAAGAAAATTCTCGGCATTTTGAGCAATTTTAACGCATTTGCATGTTTTTAGTTCACTAAAAGTCGTAACTTGTGGGTTATTTCCTTTGTTTTACACACTTTTCAACGTATCCGCAAAAACTGTCGGAAGCTAGGAGAACATATGCGTGATACAAATCACATGTGATAATGAAAGATTATCAGCGTCAATGAGACAACTCCTCCAAAAACAAATTTCTACCTTTGGTACTCCCTCGTACTGTACCACAGTACGACACATTATACGTAATAAAAACGAAGTTTGATGGTACTGTACGGTTTTCCTGGATTAGCTGTATAAGCTAGATAAGTTGGAATTCACGTTATTCCCCTGGGCGAGAATTATCTATATTTACACCATCTTTCAAAAAGAGCTAAGAAACAACACTAAGTTACGATCAAAGAAGATTACGATCAAAGTTACGATCAATTCGGATCAAAGAAGTGGCTCAGTGCTATCATTTGTATCACTGACCGAAAAGTCTGCCTTTTTTGGGCTGAAATGTACTATAGCATTATACGGCGTGATTATCATTAAACACGACCGCATCTAAGCTAAGATAAGTGATTAAAGCCTTTAAAAAAGTCTTAAGCTTCTTGCGATATGAAATCAAAATGATAACTGCAAAACAGATGGCAACAGTTGTCAAAGAATAGAAGTTTTAGAAATTTTAAAAATTGCATGCAAGCTACAAAGAGCCACGTAAACGTTGTCTAACAAGAGAGCAAGCAGCACGGTTCTACTTATCCAATATAATCTGTGCATACCGAAAATAAATCAGTTCAGGAGAAGTTATGTTGTTATTGCTCAGAAGCCGTAGAAAAAGTACAAGTTTTAGCAAGAATTAAGATATGCAAAAAAAAATTACGCTAAAAAACTGTAATTATTTTCCATAGCTCCGCTACGGGAAGTTCAATTTACTGTATTATTGAATATCGTTACCATCTCATTCATACAAAAGCTTCGTATTCATTTTTTTTTTCATTTCTCTTGCTTTATATTTTTTTCAGTATTCAAATTTCTTGTCGTCCGCACTCCAGTTCCAATTTTAAGAAACACTGCTTCCGTTTATTTTCTCAGGAATTTCGTCAAAATATGCACAAGATTCGCATTACCTCGAGTAATGCCTTGAGAAGCACGATTTAACGAGGCTTACGAGAGAGACTTTATTCGAGAAATGGGTAAGGTTTAGGCGAGCGGTCTCTATTCATGAAGCACATAGGCGGAACGTGTACATGCGGTTCCATGAGACTGTAGGGAAGAAAAATTCACGAATGGCCAGCCAATGAAGAGGTTGTAGATTTTGTGATGCGTCAAGAAGTGCCCTACTGGAGATAGTTCGCTTTATGGTTTTGCTTTCCCAATGCAATTTGAATAACTAATACTTGTTGACAATGTCGCTGTGGAAATGGCCGGATACAGATTACACATCGGCAAATATTGGTGCAAATTCTCAAGCGATACGAAGGGTCCATCGGGCATTAAAGTTTTAGATCAGTAATTGTTTGGGGCGATTGCTCATCCGTTCAAATGCAGTGGGTTAGCAGCTGCTTTGAGAAACCTTGCATGCGATTCTTTCCCACTGTTATTTAAACAATCAGGCCAAATCGGATGCGAGGAGTCCCTCATTTGCCTAGAGCGAAAGAGAACGGCAACGGCTATATATGCTCGTCTCGCTGATGTATTTAACTCGTACCACTCCTCTTCAACACAATATCACTTTGTACTTGCCAAAGATGGGTTCTTCTGTGCCGGTCTCTTTCGCTTCATTTCAGCAACATTGTGCCTCTCCTCAATAATTCCTTATCGAACCTTGTCCGCTTTGAAAACGTAATGAAGTCATTGATGTCGAGAAATTTTAGCCGAGAGTTTACGAATGGTACTATTAGCGTTTATTAAGCGATGCAGTTATCTAAATTTTGAAGCAGTTATTTGTGAAAGGTATAATGTTAAGCGATGGGTGGTCTCGGCGAGTGCTAAAGAGACGTCGTGTATGGGTGGATGAGGAAATCATTTCTCAATTGATCATTGCAAAACATTTGTCTGTTTGTTACTGATGCATTAGCCAATGCTGTAATCGTTGAATGAAATATGCTTGCGATTATTTATTTGCGTTCAGCATACAATTATATGATTGAAGTGGTTTAATTTAATGATGAATTGCAAGGGGATGCAAAGGCAGCTGTAATTTCATCGATTCCCGTATCGACGCAGCTGACAACCATGCCCACACATAATTGTTTTGACCAGTTTCGGAAAGCCTGGTGGTCAGTCTGCTGGCGATCCATCGGATAAGCAGCCAGGGATCAAACCCAGGTCTTCCCGCATATGAAGCGAGAACTCCACCACTGAGCTACTGCCCGTCCCAATGATGAAACGGACAAACAAACATACATACATGATTACAAGTTATTTACTCGGGGAGTGATTTTTTATGAAAGTCGTCTTTAATCTCGCCTAATTCATATGTCTTAGTTGCTATCAGCAAAAGTGCCTTAATTTCTTGCCTTAAAGCCATGTATTTAGGTTGTACAACTGTTTAGCGTCGTAATGAACAGTAGTGCTGAATAAGTTTAATGGGAGTGGGAACGGTTAACGAGGTGTCTGTTTGTCTCTGTGCCCAAACTGTAAACCCTTCGTTTCTTTACTTATCGCATAAAGTAAAAGCACTTTCATTCGTCTAGTGGCATTTATTACATAAAATTTATGTAGGGTTAAAGTAGCAAACTTTTACGACGAGAGAATCTATCAGAGTTTCTCCGATCACCTGTTACAGTTTCGTCGACGACTGGAATGATATGTTTCTGATCGCATTTCGTCCATCACAAATAGATCAGACCGAATAAGAATCGTAGCACAAGATCGACAGCGTGAACTAAACGTTTATTTTACCCTACCTTTCAAACTGTCGTCGTCACGTTAACAGCGAGTGCTTCTGAATCATCATTGTAGTTCCTATCACTCTTCATGGAATGGAACGAAGACTGGGATATGGCATCCTTAGCGCAAACCGAGTATACCTCATTCTACGCCACCTTCCACTACAACTGTAGCCGGGCGAGAAACAAGAAAAAGCGCAAGCGTAATATGCGGTACTGAGTCGCCCCCAATAAATAAGCTTTGTGTTAATTCTCGATTCACCTCTTTCCCCTCAAAAGGTGCAACTGCTATGCTGTCCTTCCTTTGGTCGTTGACCATCAACTGGCTTGAAGTCGTTTAGTTTATAGACTCCAGAAGTCACCATCAGGCATTCGTATCCAAACAATTCACCGGCATTCGTATCCAAACAATTCACCACAAATTTAGCATGTTTCACTCGCATTGCACGTTTCATTTGTTTCACCTTCTATTCCCCTCCATCCTCTCATCTCCAAAAAAAGCGGTGTTCTTTGAGGAGGTAAACGATCGCATCTTTTATCGCACTCCGATACTTTCAACTTCGTTAGTATCTTCGAAATTTTATTTTAAAGAACTGAAATGATCTAGCCATCTTACAGGAATGAATTCTTTCGTTAGCGGCACAAAAGTGATCACCTCAGCAAGTGATGCTACTAGCTAAAAATGAAGATTGGCAGGATGGCAGTGTTTTTGTCAACGTATAAGAAATACATTTAAAAGAATTTATTATTTTAATACATTCTAAAAAAATATTTTATAATTTATTTTAGAAAATATTTTTGGAATTCGTGAGTATCTTTAGACGAATTTTTGTTATCACCCTTCATAAGACGAAAAGTGTTCCATATTGTTGCATTAAACTACAGTAGATATCGCTTAGAAGGTCATCAGTGCAAATCACCGTCCTTTTTTTACATTGTTCATTTAGTGAAGCACAACGCGTTGAAAAAAAAGACGATTATGACTTCTGGGAGCAACTTGAGGGTTTTGCGCCGAAAAATTTGTCGGAAACGAATCGCCTTCGTTCGAATATTGGCTTCATGGCGCATCAAAACGACGCCATTTTGGAGCACTCTAAAGGAGACGAAGCTTTTCGTTTTTCTTTATTTGATGCATTTTGCGCACTGAAAACTGCTCTGTTCCCTGTATCCTTAGATTTTCTTACAATTTTTGTCGTATACGCTTTACTCTTCATCGTTTCGTCTATCTTTTATGCGTTAAGAAAACGTCTCTTTGCTATAACATTTCTTTTGGTTAAAAGTTTTCCCAAAATTTCATAAAAATTCCAATGAAGAAACCAGAAATTTTTCTTCCCTCAAACATCACAAACTTATAAGATCCATAGCGGGTTTTTTTTTAAACGTTTAGTACATGAATAGGCTAGTAGTAATCGACGTTTTCATGTTATAAATCATGAATTAATTCAATAAAATAAATTAAATGATGAGCAACGGGGATAGGTCATAAAACATGCTTCCACGTTAAGCGTATTTGCCATAGTGATAACAACAAGAGAGAAGACGTACTAGCGAGATGTTTAAAGCATCAAACGAAATTAATTTAAACTATCGTATTTTGATAGTGGTCCTGTATTATACTTACCGTGGGCAGATTGTAAAAAAAAACGAAAAATGGTAAGCTATTAGTTGCATTTTGTTATCCTAATGATTTTAATTAATTAATATCTTAATGATATTAATTAATAATTGCATTTTCTTTCGAAATTCTCGCACATGTTTATTTGTGAGCGTCACATTTGAACATATGTATGTATTGTGTTTGTCAGTTCGACAGTATTAACTAGTATGCGCCGGTGAGGAACTCAACAGTTCGTGGGTCTTTTACTCACCGACGTTTCGCTAATGTCTCTTCCTCGTTGGTCAGGCCTGTTCGTGTCAGAGCAACGCTGTCTCCATCGAAAAAAATGTCTCCATTTTCCTTCGTTGGGTCCATTCTTTAATTCTATCTATTCCCACCAAAGAGTTTGCTGAGGAGTAGTTTTCCCACTTTTCACTTACATATTTTTCCGTTTGGAAGCGAAAATTTCCTCCGCATCCTCGCAGATCCTCCTTCTCCTGCTCCCCACCTCCCCCCCTCCCATCTCCCATTTCGAGTCCGTGTTTTGTTTTGCCAACGAGGTTCACCGTAGCGAAAAACCACTTCTCGAAGAAATCCATCATAATCAAACTTTGAGAATAACGGGTGAGATGTTGTTTAAAAATGGTTGCTGTCTAAAGGCATACGAGTGAAAAACGCGAAGAGATAGGAAAGTGATGAAAATATGAAACGCTGGGACTGTGGTACTATTGCTCATTGAGAAAAAAGTGAAAAAAACGAGGTTGGAACGCCAATGTTTCATGCCACAGTGACCTGTGTTTTACCATTTATTCAGCACCGAAATCATTTGCACTATAATTTTTACTTTTTTTCTCATTGAATCCATACAAGTACACGTTTTTTTTCTGTTAACTTGAAATTATGGAAGTTAAGCATTTCTTTTTCTTTTAAATTTTAAATCTACAAAATTCCTTAATAGCTTCTATGCTATGCTGAATAACGATTAAATTATATATGTGCATTGTCGAGAGTAGGTTGTTAATTATGTCATTATAGGAAATAGCAAATAGCAAATTCGAAATTCGCAGGAGTGCATTCGGAGGCGTTCAGTTAATTCTTTTACGTTGCTATAGTGAGAGTTTGTGCTATGTTCACACGTTGGTCATTTGCCCATTTCAATGCTCTTTTTTTTTATTGAGATGGACATTCCGTTCAATTTCGATGATCCAGTCTTTCTTCTTGGAATCGATTGATTTTACTTTTTTTTGTGTGATTCTAATAAGGATACGATTATGATATGATCTATTTCGTACTGTGATTTTCGGCTGTTAATTGTCGCAAAAGGAAATATCAAAAAATTTCAAAAGCTTTCATGACGGACAAAGTAATGCAAAAGGAACTTATTATTGCAAAAAGAATCAATTAAGAATTAATTAGTTATGCGAAAAGAATTAATTTAAAGATTAATCATCAAAATCAGAGAAAGAAAAACAGTTCTGAACTTTATTCCTGAAGCTTTTGTCTCTGAACACTTGATCCCCGTTTTAAGTATAATAGGACATGAAAAAAATAACATATTTTTTTTCTTTTAAATATTGAAGTAATTTAAATCTTTGAATGATGATTGCTTTAATTGATCAACTGCAAATGAACATAGAATTCATGGGTTGGCAACGCCGATGTGCGGTTGTATTTGTGAGCAGATGATTCGCAGCGGATTCCGATATGAGAGAGCCATGAGGAGTGCTTTATAGCAAAAAGTGCAGTTCGGCGAATAAGACATTCAGTGAAATCATAGTGCATTTTCTCACATTTCAACGTCAATCTTGCCAACTATCTGATCCCGATCGGTTTTCACAACTAGTTTATTGCTCACTTGCCAAATTGATTCACTCATTACGAGTCAAAAGAAAAGATGTTTTGAGTCAACGACCTGTACCTTGAATATAAGGCTTTCTCGAATGGAATCGTTTCGAAGTTTTGTCGAAACGAAAAGCCCAATTGAAAATACATTATGTTCGCTTTATCTATAAGACTCGTGCAGAAAGATCGTTTTACTCAATACTCAAAAAAAGTTTTTATGTCATTGCTGAAAAATTTTCCTACAAATTTTCAAGCGGCTTAGTAGACAACTATCATTTTTTTAGTCTACTTTGTGAAAAGTGGATCAGCCAATTGCTGCCTTTTGTCAACGGTGATTTTGGGCAATATCTGAGGCCAACGAGCAATTTTCTACCTTATTTTTTGCCTAACCTATAATTCATGGACTAGATTACTCAGCTGCTCTTATTGAAAACGTTCTATTACGTCCGACTAATCAACGCTCAATTATATTCTCATTCTCATAAATGATATAATGATATAATGGAATCGCTTAGTCGCTTTAGTTGTTGCTCATAAAATCATAATGATATTAACAATCTTAGAGTGTTGATTTACAATCGAAATATGAGGCTATTATCATATTAGGCCTACAAAGTAATTGCCGTAGGCGTTCAGTAAAGAGTGCATTCAAATTTGATTTCTTTCTTTGAAGCTAGCTAGCTAGGCATTCACTTCATGTTGCTCATGAAACGTTATTCCGTCCAATGATTACTCTTCGTTTGATATGCGAATCGTCCGCTTGATTTTAGCCACCCACATCAGTAGATCTACATAGAAAGCGATGATCCAGTATAATTTTCAAAATGATTACGCACTTCGTTTACGATTATTGAAATTCGCCGCTTTCCACGTTCCACTTTGCCCGACCTTCAACGAAATGAGAAAAGTGCCTCTTCGTTCTCGTTAATTATGCTTTTCCTGCTCAAAATCACTGATAACAATGCGTAAAACATGTTCCATTTAAGTGTCAGCTCCATATCCTGCGCACTCCCCAATCAAATTATCACTTATATAGCGCTTATCACATTTATCATATGTGTTCTTTTCACATTATTACTCTCGTTTGTTAACAGATTCTCTTTCCACCACCAAAACAAACAACCATTTTTTTTTTAAAAAGTAATTCATTCATGCGTTCGTGCGGAACTTTCGTTTCATCCATTCGGATCGCCCACACTTCATTAGCATGCTTTCGGGGTTCTAATTCATTGAATATGCGCATGGAAAATAAATTCAACCATGTAATTAAAGCCTACTGAAAGAAGAAATCTTCGAAAAGTCTTTAAAACATTCCCACAGAATTGCATACCATTGCATACCAATCTTTCGTATAAAAAAGCTTATCTATACCATTGCATAGGTTTTGATCAACTACAGTAGATCGTATGAAATTGATAAGATGACCGCCCGAATTTCTCAGTATTCTTGGTTTTCGCCTCTTAAAGCTAATCGCATAGCCGAGGACTATCACGTGAAGCGGAAGCGGTGATTCAATTTCCGCTGATGACGTGTTTTACAGTTAGAAAAAAGTCGTTTAGCCGGCTGCAAATAATATTTCAACCTTGCAAGCCGCAGCGGTTAACTGAAAGAAATATGGGTAGTTCGAATAATGTCGTTAGAATCGGAAAAAAAAACTGAAGAGTTGGCTGGTAAGTTTCAGAAAAAAAAAAGAAAAAAAATGAGTGGCACATATCGCCTTAAACAACACCTTATACATTATCGAAAATTAGCGTTGTTTTCAATGCGCTTTTTGTCGCAACGAATTTGCGTTATGGTTGTTCCCTATCTATGCATTTTAGTATATGTATGAATGTGTATGTACGTACATGCGTACCGGATAGTGTCAAACCCATGCAAACGGACGCAAAACAAGCTGCAATTTCATCGATTCCCGTACCCGATGCAGCTGACGACTATGCCCACACATGACCGTTCTGACCAGTTTCGGAATGCCTAGTTGCCAGCCTGCTGGCGATCCGTTAGGAGAGCAGCCGAGAATCGAACCCAACTCTTCCCGTGTACGAAGCGGGAGCTCTACCATTGAGCTACTGCTACCCGTCAACCCCATAAACGCTATAAACTACATCGAAAAAAATCTGGCAAGCATAGTCGATGACAGCGGAAACGAATAAACCAAATTTGAGAACGATTGACGAACTCGCGGACGTGTTACAACGCTAAGAAAAATAAGTGGATGCGAAGAATGCTTGAGAGGAATGAGAGTGGCGTCTTGTTCATTTTCTTAGACCGCAATTTGGGGCAAGGCAATATGATGCGAAAAAAAAAACATTGCGCAGTACAGATGCAATAAACGCAACTCACGGAAATGAGAACCCGCTAAGATCTTGTGAACGATACGTTCGATCGTCACCATAAAGGGGTGTAATTTAGAATGGGAAGCGTATTTAGCGCAACCGTACAACGAATCAGAGTCCTTTACCGTCGAGTTCAACGTCGATGGCCCATTTGTAGCCTTTGGGCATAATCTGTAAGTATTCACTGATTTGTTTTTCGATCAATAATTGACCCGTTTTATCATGCTTGATGAAAACCTGTACCGTGCCAATACTCTTCTGACATGATCCGCTCCAACTTGTTGTGTTCCGCGATTTTGTACGCTTCTTTATTGCAATGTGCACTGAAGGCTGAATCAAGTAAAATAGGGTTAACAGTACAATATTCAATACAATAACTGCTATGAACTAGTTGCTTTTGTCTCTTAAATAGTAATCAACAGCGGTATCTTCCGGACAGCTCTACGAGAATTGCGCACGAATTTGGTGGGGTGCATAAACCGGAAGCAAACCGCAGGTAGCGTCTTTCTTGAGAGGATAGTGTTAAGCTTGTATAGTGTTAAGTTTTTTGTTCCATTGTACGTCAACAATATTCTCTTCTCATAAGATGATGCGGAAAACAAAGATCCAAACGATACGACGAAAAGAAAACGTTAACGCCAAGCAACGGGTAAATCGACCAAGTCGTAGTTGTAAGACAGTCAAATTGCTTTTTATAACAAGAAGCGAACGAAATAAGTGTAGAAGCGAACTGAAAAAAAAATGAGGAGACTTCGGAATCGAAAAATTGCAATGAAAAAATCGAACTAATGTCCGATGTGAAAAGCCCCCATGAGCATAGTTTTCTTTGTGCTAATTAAATTCGTTAAACTTGCCGCGCAAGTGAACATGTTTCGCTCTGTTTATATCTTTTTCAGTGTTCATTTTAGGCAAAAATTCCATCGATACTGATGATGGGAAAAATTTGTCATGAAATTTTCGACCTAAAAAAAATTGAACGTTCAAAAATATGACCTGAAATTAGGATGGAAAAGAAAGGTAATACGTAAGCATATACGATAAAGATCAATTTTCTGAAAGAAGAGTTTTCAAGAGAATTAGATTTCAGAATTAGTATTCGACAGCGCTAAGATGATTTCGAAACCAACAGTTAAGCAACCAGAAAAGATAGCGAATTCACCCAAATGTTTCCTCCATTGATGGTTTAATAATATCACGTTCATATTGAGAGGTAGACATAAGCGTTGCACGACTGAGCAAATCAGACTGATCGCGCATAATATCGACAGTAACAGTGATCATCATTAATGCGCACATGAGGAGTTGTAAAACGCGCCAGAAGAGTGGTAGGCGTATGCGCTTACAGCAATTCCACTTGAAACAGTATAACAACTAACCAACAACGAAGTGACGAATGATTAGTTAGATTCGCATGGACAGTTGTGCTCAACTCGCAATTAAACGCTTGTTTTCTGTGCGCACTTTGAAGTGATTTGATCGTAAAGCAATTTGTTCACGAGTTCAGAACTGATAGCGCCTTTTTACCCGCTACTCTGGCGTTTCCCTGCCCCCCTCCCCCGCCTCACTCGCCTCCCCTCTCATTGCCAACACTATCAAATTCCCATCCAGAAAAACATTACGAACTGTCTTTCAATTTAAAAAAAAATAGTTTGCACCTTTCTGCATCACATCCGCCCACACTTCGATCCCACGGACTGAAGCTGACGACTTTTATTTCCTTGGCCTACCTTTCCCGTTTTATTATTTTCCAAGCGCTATTACTCGTCCAGAAATCCACGAATCATTTTCAAGTTTCGTCTAGTGGCCGCTAACGCAGTGCCTCAAGTGATGCCTGTCAAGTTTCATTGCGGAAGCTTCTCTGGTTCGTGATTTGGAAACACTAGGCAGACAAGCAGTCAGCGACATACACAGACAAAGTTAGCCATAAAAAAAGTACAAATACGACGAAACGATAACGCGCTTATGCTTTGGAGAAAAGCGCACAAAAGCAGCGCCATCGACTGGGAAACGGTGATATACAACTGGTACGGTGGAAGTGCCGCAAACTATTTCCATTTTGCCATATTTGAGAATAACAGGCTGATGGGGGCCCCTTATAGAGGATATATTCCTTATAACACGATATATCCTTGCTTCTTATGTCCTCAATAACAGATTCTCTCCTCAACTGCGGAATCCAATACCTTTTGATCACCAAATAATTAAATGAAATCGACAACCGTCTGTGAAACTCCATAAGCACATCTCGGAATAATGTGCGCTAGCGAGTGAAAACAACGCTATTCGCGAGGAGCTCGAGAACAATCGATCTTTCGATCGGCGCGAACCGAGTAGATGCGCTGTTACCGAAAGCGAAAGGTCGCGAACTTGAGCACGAGCTGCGGACAATGTTTTCGGTTGCCATCCACATATTCATTACGATTAAATCGAAGCCGGACTGAAGTAGACTCTAAAAATATTATTTACTACGTATCACTCCCTAAGGGTACGTAATCATGATGCGATCGTCGCTTATGAATGAAACTCGAAGAACGGCGCGGTCGAATTCCAAAGTGCGAAGCTGCTTTTAAAAAACTGTCACACCAGCATCGTTACGGTCAACTGCTGGAACACTCATGATTCCATTCAAGTTTCATGAATTGTGCAAAAACACTCAACAGCCTGAAAACAATAACCTTGCCCGCCTGTAAGTAACAGAACTGCGTGGTGCTCCAGAAGTGAAATAATAGCGTTGCACTGAACGATGAATGGTATACTGCAACGGTTTGGCAATGCTGTTGACAACACCGATGTACATAGAGATCTGATGGTTACGTGCTTGTCGCAGAAAAGAACTTCCTTTCAACAGTTTCAAAGACCTGGAATCTCCTGCATAAAGGGTGAAAATACTAGAAGTACTCAACCGCCTGCAATGGATGCCGATGACGATACAAAAGACACTCTCTATGAAGGATCGAAAATTCTGCTGGAGCATCAGAAGTAACCATGTGGGTGCCATTGGGAAAGACGAGGAAGCTCAGTTTTGTGTTGAAAAGTCGTAAGGAGCGCTTCGAAGAAGACAATTTACTAACTTTTCATGAAACAGCAGATAATAATCGTAGGTTGCCGAACTTTTGTTACTGTAAAGTCGCTAGAAGACAGAAACAATCTGGAAGGGTGTGTTGGATATTGGCTGTAACGAGTAGGACAGGACAAGTAGATATTGTGAAAGGGGAAATGGGCAAATGCTAATTAAGGAGCGCAGCATCTGGAAAATCAAATTTGAGTTCGATTGCGCTCCGCTTTTCTCCACTTTGAAATCGATTATCGCCAAAACCAGCGAGTTTTGAAAAATGGCTGAATTCTTGGCTGCCGAACAGCAACATCAGCAAACTATATAATAACGCATCGCTGTCGCCTGCCGAGCGCGACCAGTAGAAGCTACATCACCAGGAAATGTAGTATAAGCTCTGTAGCTCTGTAGCTGTATAGATCAGAAGCTCTGTAGCATAAGCCTCGCATAGGAGATCATGCTATCCGCTAGAAAGCCGTTTCGGAACGTTGCAGGCAGTTGCAGACTGGGACGCCATTCGGCACCAAAAGACAAACCACAAGAATAGGAGCAAAGCTCTGCCTAATTTTTCACACTTCCATGAATTTTTTGCCAAGAATCAAGTAATTCTTAGGAAGATTGTGGCGTGAACTCCGCCCCACATTTACATCTTGAACGGTAGGGGAAATGCATCATTGATCATTCCGTCCACATTCCACATATCTGATAAGAACTGCGAATCAGAGTTTCTCGATCTGTATGGTGATATTGCTATATCAGTTTAAAGATCAACCACTCAGAAATTCATGATGTTGAGATTGTGCGCATTATTAAAATACCTGCAAGCATTCTCACTTGAAGTTAAAGAAAACTCTGTCTTAGAACAGCCAAGAACAGTTATGATTTAATACATTTTGCAAAAATGAATTTGAAATTTTTAAAGTATGCTGAGCTCTCATGTTCTCGCCAGGTGCCCAGTTTGCTCCTCGCTGTACCAACGTAGGTCGGCTCCATGCTTAGCACTACGAATGCTTTAATACCTTAAAGCTTTACATAAAGAAGTGCTAATTAATTATTTTTGCGCGTTTGTGCGCTATGCTTTTGGATGTGATCTTTCATCGTTTTTTAGTGTTATTTATGTATGCAGACGATGTGCGCCAGCGATTCACATTTCACGCTATTCGATCAACAGATACACAGCTTAATAAGTACTTATCTCATATTTACATACAACAACGAGTTCGGTGAGAGTGCCGATATGGAAAGTCGGGCGAGACAAAACGATGAAGATATCATATTGAATGAAAGCGTTGAAAAACGTTAAGAATGAAATGTGGTATTCAGCAATAAATGACACTAATGAAAATTGCGATGAAAACGGCATCCTTTCAAACTGCTTTCATTACATATATATCAAGGATAATCTTAGGTTCCCCCGCCCGATACGCGAGAAGACCCGGGTTCGACTCCCGGCTGCTCCGCCAGAGGGTCTCCAGCTGACTGACCAACAGGCGATCTAAAATTGGACGCAACAATCATGGAAAGAAAGAGGCAATGGCCCTCAGTCCTAAGCATGGTTGTATCAGCTGCATCGATGAAGGGAATCGATGAAATTACAACTGCCTTTGTATCTTTGCTGTAGTCTTGGCTTATATAAAAATTCGATCACTTAGCGTTTATCAGCAGTTTTTTGGGGCGATAATAAATGTGCAAATAACGTCTCCAAGTACTGCATTTCGTCGATCAAAAACGATTTTTTGACACTTCACTTCTTAATATATTCGTGTAAAAGATCGAAAACGCTTATTTCTTCACGCTCAGCAGTTGAAATTAGCTCGAGCTCTCCTCTCTACAGTAGAGGGGGAGAGCTCGAGCTAACTACAACAGAGCGGAGAGCCGTAGAGCTTTAGTACTCTAGGCGCATTTTATGTTACCTTATGGTAGTCAAATTCGAAGTGCTGCTCTAAACAGCGAGAATAGTTGTTGATTTTCACTGCGTTCCAACACATTCGTCGTGGTTGCTTAAAAAATTAAGTTACAGATCAACGCAATTCTGTTGCAGCCAGTGGAATCTGTGCCGCTGAAGCTACCTGTTTCTTGAAACATACTGTTGTGGATTAGCTGACATCAGTCGGCTGGATACTATTCAGCATATATGGAGTTCTCCTCACACGACGATGATTATGCAGCTGGTTGGTGACAGTCGTTTAATTGGTCTACTTAATCAAACATCACAAATCCCCTCAAGGCGCCGATGAGTGGAGCCATGAACAAGCGACAAAATAGTGATATTCGTTGGAAAAAAGCGGAGCATTTTTGACCTTTTCAGGCTCACTTGGGGTGAAAATAAAGCCGCCTTTAGTGCGAATCACGATGTCACTCTAAACAGTAATAAAATGAGTTGGATATACACTTTCAGTAAATTCCATGAGCTTGCCGCTTTTAAAACTTGCTCGCGTGCTTAACATTCTCTCTCTCCCTCTCTCTCTCTCTCTCTCTCTCTCTCTCTCTCTCTCTCTTTAAGCCTATCTCAACCAGATGGCAGAAGCCTTCGGGAGCACAATATTCTCGGCCATACTACCTTCGGCTTGTGGAATCGTTGACGCAAGTAGTATGATCAGTTACACAAGAACGTCACATCCGTTCGTTATGATAATTCGTTTTTTACGTTTTGACATGTTCTCACTTTTTTTTTCGTTCGTGCCAGTCGAAAACTGACTGCGTCGTTTCTTTAGTTCATCGCTGGACCAAATTGAATTAGCATCTCAAGATTATTAGCAAAACGCAAAGGATTTTTGACGGCCACATTCTCGTCGCGTATCTATTTCTTCCTTTGGTCCTTCCTAATTCTCAGTTCATACCGAGTGTAAACTTAAGAGGATGGAAAGGAGAAAACATATTGAGGTGAAAATCTGTTGAACGAATTCTCATCGGAATCCATAGTGAGATGCATTATGAACTGAGATGGTGGTGATAAGGCGACAATGGAGACAGTGGTGGTGATGCTGAGAGCTCAGAAATATGCAAAAAAAAAATCAAAAAATCACAGGTGCCGATTGACTAGGAAATTCGCCTGAAATTTTTTGCGCGTTTGCGCTCATAAAATTGTCACTGTTTGTCAGCGATTCCGCATACTCATCTTACAGTGTTGCCTTCTATACTTGTCACTCCGGGTGGCCAACAGGGGTATGAAATTTTTTCAATGCTCTGATTAAACGGCGAATTTCTTAATGAGCCAGCTTTTTTAACGTATTGATATTGTGGTGATACAAACAATAACCGTTCATAATTAGGCAGCCACGTTATGAAACGTGATCAATGAAAAAAATCACGAAAAAAAATTCATTAAAAAACCACGAAAAAATATATGAAATTTGTATGATCACGAAACGGAAGTGATCTTAATGAAGTGAATTGTGCTTTGAATATTTATTGCGATTTAAATCGGAATAGCAACAATTAACTGTCATCTGTTAGCTGTATGAATAAAAACAACAATTATCGATTGTAGCAGTTGAACTTCATTCAATTTGCCATATTTAATGAGAAAACAAATGTGCATCAAATAATGCCGTTGATTTTAATTTTCAGCCTATATAGACGTCATGCGATCGTGTTTTTGTGGAAATAAATAAACGAAATTTTATAATGATATTGTTACCAATTTCATTTTGCGCCCTCTTGTCAAGTCTAAATTTATTTTGCTTTTTCTTTAAAGCATGCTCATCCCAAGGTGCAATGTTCTTCCGGTTTTTGTGTGACGGATTCGTTCGTCTGCAAGCCAGTTTTCCTGAAAAAGTTAAACTGATGCATAATCTGCAAAGTATTGTACGCTGAAAAAAGTTTGAGAAATGAATGTTGCTAAGATAAAGATTAGTTCTAAAAATTATTATCTATAGAAAACCGTCAGAAAATTGTTTTTAAAAATTTGCACCTTTGTTCATTTGAAACATCCACATAAGTGTAGGCTTTTCTTTATGACTTTATTCGGCATTTTTATTTTACTTTACATTTTTTCTAGGTGATTACAGTTGGATACTATGACGTAAGCGTAAACATATGGCTAAAACCAAAAAAAATAATAGAACATCATCAGTGAATAACACATCCATCAATTTCCCTCTCCCCCATCTCACAAATTTTTTTGAAATACTCGAGCGGTTTGTTAGAGAAAGTGAATTTTACTTGCAAGAGGAAAAAACTCGATGGAGTTACGATTACTTTTTATATTTAACAGTTTATTTCTCGATGTGCTTTCTTTCTATCATTCTAACGAGTCGTTTTGATTCTTTTGTTCTTTCTTTCCCAAGTATTTGAAATCAGAACGTATTTGAAATGAGAATGATCAATATGTTAGCAAGAGAAAGAAATAATCGGAAGAAAGTTTGCAAAGTGTAAGTAATTGTTGACAAGTTGAGGAGTTAAGTTGTAAGCGACACCTCTTCAAACATTATTCTCTGCGACAATCCCTCGCAGAAGGCTTTTCGTAGAAATTTTAAGAAATACAAACAAATTCAAAACTGCTCGTTGTTTAAACGAATTGAAATTTGTTTTGTTTTGCTATTCATCGTCAAAGAATTAATTGCATTATCTTATCTGGTCATAGCAGTTGTTTCTTATTCGACGGTCGAGTTGTTTCGAGCAGCAAACAGATAGAAAGACAAACACATCTTATAAACGAAAAGAAATATACCCACACTCCTATACGTTTCACCATCCCACCCCGCATTCCCAACCCCCACTTCCTACTCGCATGGTAAGTTTTCCAGTTGTTATTCTGCAAAACAGCGCAATAAAAAGGGTGCATTGACAGAGATGTGAAGGTTTTTTAAATAAAAATTCATGAACTAAGAAAAAGGTAAAATGAAAATTCCGTTTGTACTGGAAAGCCGTTTTTACTGAAGTCGGAAATTGACAGATAATTAGAAAGCGTAACGTGATCTTTTTGATTCATTGCTAAGGTTTTTTTTTTCGTGAAATATATTTGCAATTCAAAGAGAAATTTGCATGTTATTAATTAATACTGAAACATGTTTCACATTATTTTCCTATATGTTTTTTTTTGTTTAAAAAAAAATTACTATAAGGCTACCGTACATCCATCGCCCAGTCTGCTCTACTTTTCTTAGTAAATACGTTTAGAAAAAAGTTTTAAATTTTTGCAAATTTGCAAACAACAAAAACTGAGAACCATTAGCATATATTATTCAATATGAAGTGTAGTCGAATGTTTTCACCTTGTGATCACCTTGCGACCTGTCGTCGTTCCCTGTGAAAGCGCAGATCCACCGAGTTCCATATATCTCTGCTCTGTGCGATCCTTTTCCAGCACTGACCGAACAGTTTCACGAGTGTTTTGTTAATGCATCAATCAGTTAATGTTAATCAGTTAATGCACCGAACAGTTCCGAACAGTTGAATGTTTTATTGATTGATAAATGCATCAATCAATAATCGACTGCAATGTTTTCTTGAAAGTCATTTGCATAAAAGCACTTAAAAAGTAGTTTGTAGCGTATCCATAGCGGACACGTTTTCTAGCGATTCTATCTATAGCCTTAAGTTGTCTCGGTTATCTTAACGAAAATTTATCGACGGCCATTTCAAGATAGCATGCCTTATATTTATTTCAGAATTTCCAGTGCTACTGTTAGAAGTTCCTTTTTTTTTCGCCTTTGTAAAAATAGTTGCATAAAAACGCTCATAACATAACAACAATATTGTGCTTTCATTTTTAGGTGAAAATATTCTCAAAAAGGGAACGCTATAATTATTCTTCGATCAGTTCACTTTTCTTTTGTTTTCATGTGCATCAGACTTTTGTGCGGGATCGACTAAGATGGACATGTGATTCGCCATGATCTTAAAGGCTCGAGCGAACACAGTATATAACTTGAACTTCAGATCTCAACTAATTGTTAGCGTTGCTCTGGATCGAAATGTTTCGTGAAAACGAATGCCAGGATTTTGTGAAAAAATTTGATAAAACTCTTTCTGCACTTGTTCATAAACAATCTATAGGATGAGAAAATTTTTCAAATCGGACTATACAGAACGAAGTTCCTTGGTTTTTTTTA